>NIJG01000062.1:385023-400830 GCA_002201625.1 Euglossa dilemma
TTCGCGTATGAAATTCTAAAATAGAAATCAAACGTGACCAGCGATAAATTAATAAATTAAATTTAAAGGAAAAGCGTCATGCATGAAAATTTTAATATTCATCGCGGAAAAAGGAATATGAGCTGGACAGGAACTTGTAACTAAAATTTCATCCCTGGAAGAGTCCGCTATTAACAATCGGAATACAACAAGATCACGTACCTTTCGGCTCAGTTAGCTAATACTCGTCCAACCATAACGCGAAAGCCACGCATGATCAACGACGCACCTCTCTGTTACCTTGTCGTCCATTATCCGCGGTGCAATTAGCGTGGAAAAATATCATCGCGTTACTCGGCCGCGAATTTTCACCCTTTTGTTTGGCCGTACATCTCCTAACGCGAGGTGGAAACGAGTGGAAACGTGGATATTTCGCGATAATCGGATAAGAGCAGATGAATATTCACATACGCATACGTACGCGAAGGGAAAAGTAGGATAATCCATGCGGCTGGGCCGCGTCCCTGAATTTTTAGCATCTTCCTTCACCAAAGACCAAACGGGATCACAGAACTTGCGTTTGAAACGTCTTCGAGATCGATTCGACCGATTCGAGACACTCAATACCGAAAGTCCTGACGACTAACAAAAACTTTTAACAAAATTCTGGAAATTTTATATATCGAATATTCGTATTAATATTCGTAATAATCTTCGACGTATAAACCAAGGTTCTTCACACCACTTTGAATTTTACCTAAACGAGGTATAGCGAAGATTCAAATATAATTTCCGAAATAATTAAATACGATTAAATACAAATTTCGTATAATNTCGAATAATGTCTGACGATGCCATACGTATATTTTCTGATTTATTTTTAAACTATTATTCGCTAAAAAACCTACGAGTTATACAATTGTGATATCGAAAAAAGTTCATACAGAAAGGATTAATTAAATATTTTAATAATAATATGAAATTTAAATTGATTTAAATATAAATAATACATTTGTATACCATAGTATAATAAAACGTAACGATGCAATATGACAGTATAAAAACGCAGTATAGCACGGTATGGTACCTTCCAACCAATCTTTCATCGTAAAGGTACATACCATTTTATAGACCATATCCATTTATTACATACCCTACTGTAGATAATTTAAGAATCTGATATAATTTATTACAGTTCAGCTGGCGTACCACCTGGGAATATTCAATGTATCACTGATGATACACGTATCATAAGTTAGAATCTCTGATACAGCGTAATACGTTATAATAAACATCCTACAGTTCACTTTCCTAGTAAAATATTAATAAAATACAACTATACAGGGTATTCCAGGGAAGAAGGTGATCCTATATGCAAAAACTAATCGGTAAAAAAGGAATAAAATTATTTTATTCGAAGCTTCATTTCCGAGAAAATCCATAGACACTTTAATATATTCGTTGTTAATAATATTTCGCCACAATATGAAACGCATAATAAGAAGATCATGCCAGATAGGGAAGTCATGTAAAATTAGCGTAACATTCAATGTGTTGACGTGTTTGTTATCAAGAAGGATAAAAGATGAAAGGGCCACGTCAACCTTCCACGTCGCTAAGACGTGAAATATTCCTTGTAACATTCGATTACTTCAATTCGACTGCTCTCCAAAAAGAACAGAAAAAATAAGAAAAGAGGCACACTGAAGTTTAACCCTCGCGATACAGTAACAGGGTCTTCGGAGACCCCTACTGCGACATAGCCGCATGTGTTCCACTGCAACACGTGTTACTTCACCCTCTTTCTCTATCCCATAGTCATTTTTCTCTTCCTCTAGATTGGACTCCACGTGGATCCAAAACCATTTCCATACCACGGTCCCTTAAACACCGTATAAGCAGCGATGCAAGGACTGCAGCGAAACCAAAGGAGAAAAAAGCCACAATGGCCGAACGATCGGACAATCCCTCGTCCCTAATCTCTAACCCTCGGAACAGCCATTCGTCGTAAAACCCGCGAATATCGGCAACGATCAACAATAACACGACGATCATCGTCCAGAATCCTCGCAGCCGAAGAAGAACGAGCATCCAGGACGAGACCGTTCTTATTTTTGCCACGTAGCGAGCATGCACGTTAGATATTAGATTTAGCGCGCTTACAACTGTCGCTGTAGCTAATTAGGGGTGCGCTCCCCCAGCGGAACAGATGGCGACCCTCAGGCGACGAGATAATTCCGCGAAGGGGTCGGGAAACGATAGCTGCTCGAAGAAAGCGCGGCGCGCGTAAAATACGGAAAGGAACGGCGGCAGGGCGCCAGTAACGAATAATACGGCGAGTAACAAGGGCGGGAAGGGACAAAGGGCGGGGCAGATAAGCAAACTTGAGAATAGATTCCGCGTCGGAGATGTATGCTCGCGGCGCGAATCGCGGCCCGACGTTTGTTATCAAACTCCTTTAATAATTCATCGGAATTAGATAATACCGAGCAACGAACAGGGGAGAACTCATACAGAAGCTCTACCTGCTCGAAGCGTATTAAACGCGGGCCGGGCAAAGCGACCGACCCGATTCCACAAACGGTTTTACTCGTCGTTCATCGCGAGATCTAATATCGAGACAATGAGAGCCTTTCTCCGTATTATCCCTTCTCGAAAACCACCTATCTGTCCGTGTTCCCGCGTTCATCCGAGCCTCTAGCTATCCTCAACCAGAGTACAAAGAGAGAGAGAGAGAGGGTAATAGGGAATTGAATAACCACCGCATAAAATCCGCATCCGATCAGCACGGTAATGGTGTATGTGCGTTTCGAGTCGAAAAACCGGCGAATCCAGGGGGATGAAAGGGGGTCGTAAAAACGAACGGATTTGGGAAATATCGGGGATACCGCAGGATACACGCGAGATCGCCGAAACGAGCCCAATGTATGCGCATTATTTCGTCCAAGTTCTCTCTATTCGTTCGACAACGCCACGCTTGAGGGATGAGCCGAGAACTCCGCGGATGAAAACCGAGTTACGAGGTATTTTCCCTGGGGATTGTCGGAAATACGACAGTCAGAAGTGTCCTAAGAGCTCTTTCGCACGATCATTCTCTTACCGTACCGATTTTCTCGCCGTAGAGCGTATTTGTTACGGTAAATGCGGTTAATCCCGTGATTATGTATAATTTTCAAGGCCCAGATCAATCATTGGGCTAAAAGGAGCGTTGGAAATTGTGTGCAGGGTGGGAAAGATATATAAAAAGAGAAGCACTGCGTTGTAGAGAGTAGAGTTAAGTTTAGAGTAGAGTTGAGTTGAAGTCAGTCGAGGTCAGTTGAAGTTAGTTGAAGTTAGTCGAAGTCAGATGACAGTTAGTGGAGAGTTGGTTGAGGATAGTTGTAAAGGGTTAGTAGTAGAATCGTTAGTTGTAATGAGCTGTAAACAGCGAGTTGCGAACCGAGTTGTAGAAGTAGAACCATATCGAGAGATAATTCGTATCTCTAACCGTCACTCGCGCATCCTTATAATTTATTTAAATAAATCACCACACTGTTCAATCACACCTGTTCTATATATATATAATCACTACTAAGTTCGGTAAATGTGACGAACTCTTGAATATTTATTCAGTTACTGTTATAAAACGGCCAAAGGCCACTTGGCCGCATCGACCTACATTCAAAATCAATAACATCAATAACATCAATCAATAACATGTTAATTGAGAATATGAGACACCGTTATACCGAGTTATGTAGGTATAGTGGTTAAACATTAAATTGCGCGAAGAGTAAATTGACAGAAGTCGTAAAAGAAGCTAGTCTTTTGAGTTTCAGAGTCGACAGTCCTAAAAGTCGAATTAAATTAGTTTTTTTATTTTGAGTTCATTACGTTTTGTTCTTCTGCGATGTCTCAAATCATCGCAAAAACCCACTCATTCTTTTAACCTTCTTATATACACTTTTCTAATTCACATTTTCCATTATTCACATAAGATATAAAACTGTTTCCTTACAAATTACAAACGAACATTGTTACCCCGGAAACGTAACAAGAAAATCTATTTTTAATTCCTTAAATCATCGATTCAGTCGAAGATACTTGAAAACGAGATATCTCGCCACATGGTTTCGCTGCCTAAAGACGAGATATCTCGTCACCCGTACTCAACGTGTTAATAAGGCGAAACATAAACCGCTTTTGGTTTCCTACAGGACTAAAAACGAAAATGATCAAAGCAGTCCAGCTTCAGTATGTGCATCCTCGCGCAAAAGATCTCCAAATCCATAAGAACGACCAATCCTCGTCAAACCATCCCATCCTACCCTGTTGACCTAACCTCGCGAGGAAGAATAGGACAACGACGTCGCTGCGGGTAAATCGCGTTAATCTCGCGGCAAAGCTGGAGGTGAGGCTGTAGGGTAATAAAATAGCGGCGAAAACAATGTATCGCGGATTACTCGACGACGTATGAATAACGCATGTAGGACAGGAGCAAACAGGAGAATCGCTACTGCGCGTTCCTCTTGCCGGTCAGTAAATCATCGTGGCGCGGATACGGTAACGGAACGTGGAAGCAAATCGAGAAGCAAAGGTCGGTGAACAAAGCCTGGGACGCGAGACGCGAGTAAAACGCGGCCGGGACCAGGCGGAAAAGTGAAACGCGCGAGTGGAAAGACGGTTTCGGGGTTTGGAAAAACAGAAGGCGATGTTTAAACGACGACGCGACCGCCGACGCCCACTATATTACCATGGAATTTATCTCCTCGCGTTGGCTCGCGTCTGTGGCGCAAAAAAATGTTAATTGTCGGACGCTGGACGCGCGTCGCGACGCGCAGGACAATAAGAGCAGCGCGCCGCAAAAAGGAACGGGCGTGTAAGTAGCCGCGGCTGCATTAGGGCCGATTCGCATTTGCATGCACTTTTACGTCCCGTCGCGGCTTCGAAAAAATATTTATCGCCGCCGGTCTCGCCGTGACGCCACGCTTATGAATTATGCATGGGAACGCGCGGGCCTAGTAGCTCATTCCCCGGCTGCAATTTCGCCATTGAAGTGTAATTTCCCGCGGCCCGGGTATTAGGGACCGAGACGAGATTTTTCCTACCTTCCCGCCCGCGTTTTCCGCGATGATGGCCGGAAAGCGCGAGGAAAGGACACGCGGCGACGCGCGAGCGCCGGCGACAAGCCTGGCACAAAGGAGCTTTGCGCGACACGTCTGGGGACAAAGGATCCGGCTAGAGATTGTTTCGCAGTTCGCGGAATGAATTTAGCGCGCGAAAATGGACGGATTGAATTATCGCCGGAGAGTCTTTGAGTGTTTACACGACGGGCGAACGCGAGGGGTGGGCTGGATCCAACGGGATGTTTCGCTTTGATATTCCTCCGGTGGTATCGACCAAACTTTCGTCAAGATTCGCGCGTGTGAGGTTCGGAAGGTCGCAGAGAAAGAACGCCCGTGAGATTCTTCTTTCTAGCGATCTATTTTTTATCGACGATATTTTGTTATTTCAATTACGACGCGACTGAAACCGTCAGTCGTGTTGCATACGAAATTATGCTCGACTGTGTTGCACGTGTTTATATATATGTTACGGTAAATGCGATTGATTCGATTATGTGTAATCATGATGAATTACGAGACAGGGAGCAGTGAATAGTTGTAACGCAATATGTGTAAAAGTATAAAGCCAACAATCTAATTACAAAGAGAATAAAATGGATTTTCAAATTCAATTTTCTCCAAGATTTCACACCATACAAACAACAGCATCTCTATACCTTTTACATATTCTTCTACAAGACATCACTCGGTGTTAGGGCATGTATTTTAGGGACACCCTGTATGTCTTCCTCTGTAAGATTTTTCACAGCAGTCAACCATTTCATGAGCAAATTATTTACAAAAATTCCTGATTATTGATAGAACTGTTATTAATCTTTCAAAACGTGTGCAAAGCTATGATATAATTTTCGACATGTTCATATTATGCGATTAGTAGAAAAAAATTAATAGGAATTTATGTTCCCACTGAACTCTCAAGTAATAAATAATCTAAACCTTAATTTCGTCTCTATACCATCTCAACAGTTCAATGGAATGAATAGCTCCTACTACTTTACTTAAACTTAATTTCCAATAATCATAAAATACATAAAATACAACAGAAGTTACTTTACATATATTTCAAATCTATAGGAAACGAATAAAATGCAAATTACCAAAAACATGGCAGCATATTCGCAAAATGAGATCTATGGATCCAATGATCAAACGTGACATGGATAAAACAAGTGGATATCATAGTTTAAGGGTTAAACCAAACGTCAACGTCGTTATTTATAAATAAATAATTGAAACGTCGTGAGTTTCTCGTCTTATTCGTGACTGTTTCTGAAGTCCGAGTAATTCTGCAATAGCGAGTGTCATCAACGCTCGTTCAAATATTAACATTTGCGCGGCTGCGTTTTTCTCTTTTTTCATTTTTTTTTTTTTTTTCTTGGTTCAACGTTTGCGCCGTTTGATCGTGCTTAATGCTTCGATCGCGTATCTGCGAATGGAGGTATCCGGTCGCTGGAGGAACAGCCACGTTAATACGTGACCGCGTACTTTTATGGCGTCATTTGTCACGATACTCTGCTGCTAGAAATCATACGTGATGCAGATACTCGAAGCTACGAGCGAATGATTTACGCAGCACTCGCGCCTGAATTCACTCGATGAGTTTATTCTTGCGTGGGTGGACGCGAGGTAGGATTCTATATTCTCTTTTTTTTTCATTATTATTTCGAAAATCCGAGGCTGTATGAAGCGAACGATTCTGCTATATACGTTCAAAGTTGGTCCATTGATTTTTTTATCGTCCACTATTGATGAGATTATTGTTATTTACGTGGTTATTATGTACAACAACTGTTCTATGTGTTCTTTAAATTTAACACGTACCATATTTTTATTCGTATTTTAAAACATAGGCAGAGACACGCGTTTTTATATCCTTGTTTCAGGAAAGTACATCGTAATATGTACAATTGCATGGAGAATTTATTTTTAGTATCTACACATCGTTGTACATTTCTGAGAATTAATAAATAGTAAATAAACGAAATTATTTGTTTTATTTCTGACTGTCACACATATTTTTATTAGTTCGCGTTAGTTATTAATTAATTTTCCGAATATATTTAATCCTAAGTCTAATATGCCACTGGTTGTTAATAATTTAGTGAAATTTATATTTCTATCTTTGTGTTTCCCACGACTTTTGATACTATTTGCTTATATCAATCGCAAACGTTCGTGGATAATTTTTCTAATGGCTATCCTATTTTTATATTTTGCACAATATTGCGTATCTTTGATCTGTTCTATCGTGTTCCATATCCAATTCTATTCTTCCTTTTCTATTTTATGGATCGACTTGAGGAGATCCGGATAGAGAATTGGGTCATTTGACTCCACATACGAGGAGTTTACTGCTTGTTTTCCCTAGGAATCAGCCTTCTTATTTCCAGATCCTATATTATTAATTTCCTATATTACCTCCCATTCTAAGACACTGGGATATTACTAGAAAATAATAATACTCTGACCAGCAATTCTCGATTTCTTCTCGTCTTGCATACTATCGACCAATACCTGCAGAATTTCGCAAAAGAATTTGACCCCAAAAATTGTGATTTCAATGAAAGTTTGCGTGCAATAATTTTTCCCTTGGCAGAAAATTACTTTGAGGAGTAAAATCACCGATTAAACTCTCAACAACTTTTCGATTTATAAACATGGAGAATTTTTTACCATACAGTGGCAGAGTATCAAAAGTTAAACATTTTCTTATCCAAAACGTTTTTCTTCGTCTCGAATCGTTCTACAATTACGTTTAAAAACACAGAGATCGAGTCGTAATTTTCACGATTTCACCCGTGTGTGGTGATATTTTCAAATAAAAGAATTCAACCATGTGCAATTCGTTACGCTTGAAGAGCGGCAATACCTCCATTAGAATCAGAATTTTTCAGTTCCTCCTTTAACAATAATAATAACAGTTTTGGTTAACTTACATTAAAACTGTTATTGTAATTATTTTTAAATAAATCTAATTTCTTTTTTAGAGAAAATACGCGATTTCCTTTACCTCTCAATTAAACAAATACTCTAAAAATATGAACACGAAAAGCGACCATAAACCCAGTGTTAAAATTTGCATAGCATTTGAATACTTTCGTGAGCCACTGCATCAACATGCCTATCTAATATGTATGTAACATGTACCTGAGTACATATAATTTAAAAATTTTATACGATTAATCGCGGCACTACAAGTGGAACAAATCGAAAAGCAGCACTTCGAACAATTCCTCGGCAATCTGCAACTTCCAATCTTCAACCCCCGCACGGTTTCAGACACGGTCCGAAACACGATCCGAACAACCTTGGTCCATCGATTCCCCGGCAATTCGCCGACAACACGATTCGAATAATCCTCGTCCGGTAGCGGCGTGAATTCCATTGGAATTTTCGGCGGAAAACGGGGAAAAAGGAACAGTCGATTAGCCTGGCCTGCTACTTTGTTTTTATCAGCGTCGATCCGCCGCGATACCGCGAAATTTATTTCCCCGCCGATGAAACCCGCGCCTTTGACGCGCTGTATTTGGCCGTGCCATAATTTCCGGGACCACTTCGCGCCGTTGTCGGCTTCCTGATTTAACGTAGCCAAAATGAAATCCGAGATTACGCGTTGATCGGGCGGCGCGCGTTTAAATCGTCGTCCAAACAGGCGAGAGCAGCGCCGCGAGGGGTGGAATATATGGCGGACCGTTTATACGTCGAACGTGATGAAGTTTACGATATAGGTAAACACTGATTGACTACCGGCCCGTGGAAATAAACATAGAAAATAAATAACCACGATAAAGAATAACGCGACCTGAGCCGGTGAAAGCGATTGTCTCCGGTTTTCCTGACAAAAATACGACTACCCTCCGCGGAAAACTCGAGACCAAACAAACCCCAGACAGCAGAGATCCGCTCGGAGATCGTGTTTAAAAGCGTAAAATCTGATTGATCTACGGATCAGATTTATTAAACTCGTTAAACTTCCGTTTCGGGTATAAATATTCTAAGATGGCGTAAGAAACATAATGAGAATTAATTAAATAGGCTATTGTTTTTCAAACCCCATTGAGACCCCTTTCATTCCAGAATTCCAGAACTCCTTCAGGACCCAATTATTGGGTCCGTGTACTGTGAAAACATAGTGTAGTCGGCGTATTCGATATTTCCTTTCGTTAGACGAATTATATTAACTCGTTACACTCGATGATTTTTTCGCTATAGAAGACTTCTTGCCATAAATCCGATGAAATCTTTTAAAACAAGAGATAAAAATCGTATAATAATTAATTTCAGTACCTCATTTATTATGTTATTTTAAATTTGATATATTAATTAATATCGATCTTCAAAATTTTATTATATGGTAATTGAAAGAAAACATTTCAATATCTCATTAATCTATCCTCACGTTGCACTTTTATTACGATAAAAGGACTCTAAAATAGTGAGGATAACTAGAACTATTGCGCACAACTATACTTGCATCGCGATACCGTGACGGAATAACTTTGCCATGAAAAATAATGTAAACCAGTTTTGAACGACTATTTATGTACGTAACGGTGATGATTCGATGCTAAAAGAGTTCCAGTTGATAGAAACCGTCGGTTTGATATCACAAACCGAATTAAAACGACTTATTATAATGATCAGCATACATCAAAGACTATTGTGAAAAATGAAAGGCTTTAGTGTGGATGGCGTGTTCATGTGGATTAGGCAAAACAAATGTTTATGC
This sequence comes from Euglossa dilemma, assembly GCA_002201625.1. Lineage (NCBI taxonomy): Eukaryota > Metazoa > Arthropoda > Insecta > Hymenoptera > Apidae > Euglossa > Euglossa dilemma. Next base: position 394,837 of record NIJG01000062.1, read on the forward strand.
TAGTGTAAAGGAAGATACAAACACACTTTCCAGGACTCTATAAAGATGCTACATCAAATCTTCTTAACGTTTAATTTTTCTCTAGCTCCCTGCTGTGAAAACGAATTTCGAGAAAAGAATCACGATCTGAGCATGAAAAAATATTCATACTTGACTTACTTAAAAGGATTTCAGAGTCACGAAAAAATTAATCTACGTGTATTTCTACGCGAATTTTTATTGAAATGTAAATTTTCTGATTAGGTGAATTTCCTCGTGACATATTTAGAATCATTTTTCAATAAAGTTTCGTTACTATTATGAATCTAATATTCGAGAGAAATTTGGTTAAATTGCTTCCTATCAACAAGCTACTTTTATTTCTAATAAAACTCCTAAAATATGGCTATTTCTCGAGAGCAGAGATTCTCAACTGATGTCCCACGAAATTACGAGTGGTCACGAGAAACTTCGTTATAGTCCTCGTAAATATAAAATATTCTAAATTATTACTTCCTTTCCTTATTCTCTTTTAATTCCTAATACAAATACGAATTATCTTCATTTTTAGATTTGTGGTCGTAAGAATTTTAGCATTCCATAAATGTGTCTTATAATCGAAAGTGTCCTAAAATTCTGGAAAGTTAAAAGATACTACCATAGAGTACCTAAACAGAAAATTGAAAAAGAGTCAATACTAATTTAACACTAGGTTTATGGTCACTCCAATTATACGATATTAACAAATTTAATTAAGTCTGTCAACATTGCGATTTCAAATTAAACTCATGATTTGTTTGTTTTTTTAAAATACGTGGTTTCCTGTACCCATAAATCTAACGGGTATCCGTAGAAATAGCTATACAAAAAACGCCAGTAAACCTAGTGTTAATATCCCAAAAAGTGTTCAAACACTATTAGTTATCACGTTAGAAATTCAAAACACTGGTGAAAGCAGTCTTACAACAAAGAGTCACAACAAAACGAAGAAATGAAACTTGAATCAATGGAGTAAGAACTGGTTAAATAATATTTGACAAAACTTAGGATTAGAGCGAGTTTAGAATCAGTATGTCAGGTGTGCCAAGACTTCCGGAATGCGTTTGAGTACCGGTGAATTCGCGACGTTAACTTTTTGACACGATAGGTTCAAATGACACGTTGACTGTCACGATAAATTCGACGAATCTGACAAAAACTGGCAAATCACGCGAGCCACTTTCTCTCGTAGAATTTCACCAGTGTTCGATATTTCGGTGGTTTTGGCACCCGCGACGCTTTCGATGCCAATGCATTATAATACGAATCTCCTACAGATGCCAAATATGTTCCTTTGGATTATACACGCTACGAGAATCCCCGTAGAAGGCGACAAACCGAACACTTTCGAGACAACTCGTGGCTGACAGTCCACGTGCCGAGGTAAATTTATTGGCCTGATTTTCTGCGCAAAGTTTGACAAGCAGAAACCTTCCACCTATCCGTGTAACTGTCCGAGCTTAACGAATGGGACTTTAATTAATCGCATTTAATTAACCCTATTTTTATGGACTTTAAAACCGTCCCAAGAAGTAATAATTCAGATTCGATTTGAAAAATAAAAACACGAATCCCTACAAATAGTAATTTAAATTATCGAAGTCACTATCTGAGTATAACAAGTAAGTATTCAACACTAAATCTGTCATCCAAAACAACCGTTTTCAGATATTCGATTAAAAATTCTGCATACAAATTTTTATTTTAATATAACTATTGCTTCCTCGCATTCTTCATTTTTCCATCTATCGATCATTCGGCTAGTCGTGACAGGTTTAGGATAATCAAAATCTTAGGTTCCTTGGATTTATATAATAAAAATCGACGGTAAATTACTACTTTTCAGATACAGCATATTTAGTTAAAATACAAATATAAATTCGAACTTGATAATAGTAGAGACCGACCTATCATATCACGATCTGAGTTCGACAAACGACCCTTTAATCGGTTACTAACAGTGAAACTTACATTTACGGACCCTTTAAATGCTCCATAAATACATGTACATTTATGTATACCATTTTCCCGTATCAGAGAATATCACCTAATCTATATTCCAAATACCCGAACTTTCGAATTTCTCGTAAGAAGAAGAAACGAATCGGTCGACCGAGTGAAAAAAAGGAAAATTCAGTGTTCACTCACCATTGTTGGATGCCGCAGACGTGGACCGAGTGTCCAGCAGCAGGAGACACAGGACGACCAGGATAGCCGTCATCCTCGGCACAAGATTGAACGACGTATCTTTGCTTGCTTTCACGAGCACGAGCATTTTCGCGTGCAGGTAGTCGAACCCGGTGGCACAATCACGAGCCGCGTAAGATCCGCATCGGCAACGAACAGGCACACCAACAGAGTCCCTGGAATCCTCGGGGAGTCCGCAGGAACTTGTAAATTCGTTCTCCCACTCGCGAAACGATCCGCGTTTGTCCGGAGTGCACGCGCGGCCGCTCGGGTCCGAAAGCGATTTATCGGCGAGAGCGTGGACCAGCATCCGCCGGAAACGTTCTCCGGAGCGACCCTCTGTCGCGCGAGCTTCCATCGAGAGGGCTCACAGAGCAGGCGACTCGCGAGCTTCCACCGCGGGACCACACTTCCGGTTCGTCGACGCGCGATATCTCGGTTAGCTCAGGATCTCGTAGAAGATGACGTCGCGCCAGCGCATCCTAGACCAGTCGCGATCTCCAGCGATCCAGCGATCGCTCCCGGCCACGCGATATCGATCGAGAAATCACGGGATCGAGCCTCAGCCTTGTCACAGCTCGGTCGAGAAGAACCGACGCCGCGAGACGCGACGGCGAGCGCGTTCTACCGGGTGAACGGAACAAAAACCGATCTTCACGATCGACGCAAGATGATCGAGAAACGCGAGAACGATCGAAACACGCGCGATCGTCGAACGACGACGACAGCTCCCACGACTGCACGCTCGGGACGCCCGGCGTCGACTGGCGTCCTCGGAGAGCACCGGTTCAGGCAGACGTGCACACGCCGACGTCCAGGCGTCGCGGCGCAGATCTCCTCCACCCCCGGTAGAGATCTCTCACCCTTCGGCCAGCCAGGCCAATCGCCGCGAACCAGTCACCGCCCACCGCGTCGCGGCGCCGGCACCGCCCCCGAATTAAGATTTTCCACTTTTCTTCGTCGGACCCGCTCAGACCACCGTGTTCCTCGCTCCCCGGCCCCTTTTCTCCAGCCACCCCCGACTTTCGCGCTACGTTTCACACGCGCGCACGCCGCGCCGGTTCAACATGCCAGCAACGTGCTACCCGGCGGAACAGGAAACCGCCAAGAACCCGGCTAATTTCCACCTGCCGCGGAAAATACGCACCGGTTCACCTGGGGGTTGATGGTGGACCGTACGAGCGAGTGATCGGGAATCGGCGCAATCCGGTCACATGTAAATTCCTGCTTTTACGCACAGAGGGTTCTGAGAGACCTTAGCTTGGAAATTGACGCGGTGCTTCACAGACTTCCGGGATTACCGCTGCAGAATGTGTTCGCGTGTTTCTAGAGGATCCAGTGGCAACCTTGGATCCGCTAAATATCTGCAATCAAGAGACGTCTCGAGTTAGTATGGTTCAAGTGCGTTGGCAAGTCTGCGATTTTAGAGTTCTTCATCTCGAATTATCGTTTTCGTCGGGAGACGATTGTTTTGAATTTGATATATGAATTAACACATTCAACATTCAACCACTGGTGGTCCAATAGCACTGTTTTCATCTGGCGGCGTGACCATTGGTGGTNGCACTGTTTTCATCTGGCGGCGTGAACCATTGGTGGTCTACACCTAGTTTGGTCCATAAAATAACTCAACGTAAATAAGTATGAGTATTTTATTTATATAGATAGTTCGATATTCGTGAATAGAGTTTTATAAGTATTTTCTAAGAGTTTCACATGACTGGTCAGACTTTGATAACAGCTACTAATAAATGGAAAGAAAGATAAATGCACAACTTATCTATATTTATTAACAAAAAATGTGCCGGGTTGAACGTGTTAAAATCGATCTCTAAAATTCGATTAAATGGAAACTGTGACTCTCCTTACGAGTGCAAAGGGTTATGCACGTGCCATAATCGACGGCAATGGCGGTCACGCGAAGAGCCGTTTCGTACGAACGTGACGAAGAATAACACGGAGACAGGAAGACGTCGAAAATTAACCAGAAACCTGGCCTCGAGATGTTTATGTCGAGCTCTAGTTGAAAACGAAAGCCTGACGGATATCTTTTCTTTGCAATTGTTAGCATGCAGTTGCTTATCGCAAAATTAATATTGACTTTTATTCGATCGTGATTATATATGCTCTGTTGTACTGCTTATTAATTATCATCGGTAATGTATATCTTACTCAGGTACTCGTTGCAGATTGCTAGTTTCATTGTTAATTAAACACAGTGGAAATTTTGATAATGGTGTAAGTAAAGTGGTTTTAATTGGTGCGCGGAAACCTTATTTATCTCGAATTTGAATGTTGAATAATGCGAGGTGAATTGATGCATGTGGATGTTGGTACATTTTAAAGTAAAGTTTCATGAAAGCTTTCATGATATTTCGAACTTAAATTATAGTTTTGGATAATGTAATTAAAAACAAATTAAATTATTTTACACAGAAGATTTTGGTTTATGTGTATTCAAATTGTAAAATTAATAATAAAATTTGGAGAATAGGTTCAACGCTAACTAGAATATATATAGTATAGTAATACGGTAGTATAGAATTATATAGTATAGTATAGTATAATAATACTGAAGGATACATATAAGAAGTCCATAAATATTACGGTTACTGTTAGTCTTTATGTCAAATATATATGTAAATATACAATAGTGACTAATTAGATATTAATAATTGTAAGTCTTCGGCCTGAAAAAAGCAATCTAACAGTAAACACGTCTCGCTATTATCTGGTTGTACTACTGTTGCTGGGACAACTTATATATGAATAAAAACACCTCTAAAAAATAAAACCCTTTGCTGTATTTACTCGTGATAAAATCATAAAATATGAACCATATCAGTCAATCGAGTCATCCAGATCGTCTCGTATTAAATTAACACTGGAACTACCAAATCAAGTCAAAATGACTTGCTTTATATACTTCCTGTTATCGAAATTAATGTCGATTTTTATTTAGACAAAAATGCAATTACGTACATATCATTATTTTCACTATATCTTATTTATTATTCATAACTACACATCACAGTTCGGTAATTCTAGTATTAAATATAATTTCTATAAAACGTTTACAGTGCAATTTTTATACTTTATCCTATAATGAGTCGACCATGTATTTCACAGTAAGAATTCAAAAAAATTCTGCAAAATTATTTCGCCCAGGACCAGCTCACAATTTTCAAAGTCCACTTCAGACGATACCTAATGTACCTCTCGACGTTCGAGTAAAAATTTGAGTTCACGAAGATTCGAAGAAGCAAGGAGAAGAGACCCAAAGGGGGAGAAGTCGAGACAAATATTTACAGTTGATGCAGAATCGCATAGAATGTGACTGCGGCACCATTAGAGTAATAGTTCTCATCCTTTATCAAAAGCAAGTCGCGGATGTACCGTGCGCTCATTTCGTATGACATTTCATTTTCGTGAAAAATCGCCGACGAGCTCCCTTGCGCGAAATAGACCGTGCGACTACCACCAACTTCTGCCATGGATACTTTCGAACTGTGATTTCGTCCAAATATTTCCCTGCGAAAATTTACGTATCTTGTCGCTTGAACGTCTTCCTCCTTCCTTATGCATCGCGATAAACGGCGGCTTGCGTCGCGATGGAATCCTCCGCGAAGAGACGCTGCGTTTAAATCCGAAAGTTGACCAAGAAAGTGAAACTTTCTTCAGAGGGTGCACTCTCGTGAGAAATTTCAGGTCAAACGCGAATAATCTGCGGTGAACTGAAATGTTTCTTCGCACCAAATAGGCGTTTAATTATATTAAGAGAAAGTAGAA
>NIJG01000062.1:425501-441425 GCA_002201625.1 Euglossa dilemma
CAATAATAAATTATATTAGGTTGGTGGAAAAAGAAATCTATTTGAAATTACAAAAATAATGGATTTCTTTTTCTCCAACCCAATAGTTTGTGTTGTAAAATGCGATAGATCGGTTAGATTTTACTGGGATATTCACAATGACTAACTTTACGGTTGCTTAAAACAAAGTGTTTTCCATCATTAGATTTTATTCAAATGCCAAAGGTACTAGATATCGCTAGAAGCGATTAGCAATATAGAATGGGAGGTTAGAACTCTCCAACACTTTGGTAAAAATATTCGATAGAAATTGGTACCTTTTTAACCAACTTTTATATATAACAGCAAAATTATTAAAAGGAAATTTAACTACGATTGACCTGCTATAGTACGAAGGAAAAAATATACACAGTCAAGAAAATAGGTGTTCAGACCTAGAGAGTAAGAAATATAAGAATTTTTTAAAAATATTTTTCAAGGATTTTTGTGAAGAAAGAAAGAAATACATCTGTTCTTTCTATTCTTTTCGTAATTATATTACAAATTCCTATTTCTTTAGTCGTTTGTCTACCAGGCATAACGTGATAAGTAATTTTGGTATTATTCTTTTAGATTCGTTTTTGACATAAACAGATCAAAATTATAGAAAAAGAATGTTGACATTCTACGTTATGAAAGAAAATATATTTATATAGTGAACGAGGAATGTAAGAACTTTGTTTTCAGTATTTTTTAAGGGTTATAGCACAGACTGAAAAAAAAGACAGAAACAACATGCATATACAGATATACATAAGTAATTGGTGGAATATGAGTTAGTAAAAAGTTAGTTGAGAGTTAGCCAGAGTCAGAATGTTTGAGACAAAAGGAGAGAAAGAAAATCGATGTTTGGCTAACTCATTAATTAACAAATTTATTAATAAATTACTATAGCTACGCTGTTCTTCTCCTTTCCTTATTAAATTCGCTAATATCGTTTTAATTTGAATTATTAAAATAAAACCACTCTTTAACCAAACATTTTAACAGTGCTGTCACACGATATTGCAGTAAAACGCGACAAAATGATTAACGAGTCAAGCGATGATTAATTATAAATTACATGTTTACAAATATGATTTCTAGATGAGACGGGAGATTTAAAAAACGCAAGGCAACGGTGCCTCCGTATCCTAACGTGCTACTTTGTTTCACTCGGAAATACCGAGCCAAGCCCCAAAATATATCACGTTGATTGATCGATCGTTCCTTAATGTCTGTATCAGGGTTAAAATACCTCTTCATACCTGAAACGCGTCAGCAAAGAGCTTAGCGTTGACCTCTGCTTCAAAGGCAGCCAATCGAAACCTGTATACCTCAGCGTGTGACCTTTCAATATTCCAAAACAATACTTTGAAATTATTCACAGTTCGTCCATTTCTTCCTTGCCAGACTATTCAACGCTTTTAAAAATTCGTCGATTAAAGTTCACATCCAGCGCTACTTCCAAATGTCAATGCTATAAATTCAGTATCTTACGACAATAAATACTCCCAATAAACACTCCGAAGTAAAATCACTTTACCAAGCTCTAAATATTGCGAAGAGTCGCTATTCTAGTAAAATACGAAAGGAAAATCGTGAGAAATGAAAATCAATGGTAATTTCGTAATCGGAATGTTTAATCGAAAGCAATCGTGTGACTTTTAAATAACTCAATTACGAATAAAATTTGGTTTTACAGACAGAGATTAGTACTATGTGACGCTGTTGACAAAAATGTTAAAAGAAAATTAGCATCTTTGGAATATTTTCGCAAATTTGGTAAAATTTGCCAAATTCAGATAAAATTTCTGATTCGGGAAAATACCCAAGAAATATTTGTATTTTGAAATAACAAAAGTTCCTAAGAATAGATGCGTGTCCTGCTGACTCGCTTAAACTCCATAAAACCACTGCGTCGCTTTTAAATCATGTTCACCTGTAAAATTAAAAATATATGTTACAAATAAATACATTAAATATACTTCTAATCGCGACACAGCATTCGAGTTGGGTTTTAACGAATTTTATTATTAAAAAAGACTTCGATCCCGTTCTCCACCCAATATTCCTACGCAAAGTTTTTCATCCCTGCATTACCACTGAATAACATTTTTATTTCACGCGACGAGTATACACGTCGAACGCAGTTACCCGTTAAAATGAAAACAATCGCTAGAGAGAATCTCGCAATCATCGGAAGCGATAAAAAAGCAAGAAAAAAACGTGATTCGAGATGGGAAAAATCGATCAATCATTTACCACGAGAGCAGGAATTGCGCATGCGTTAAGGAAATTGCAAAATACGCTATCGTCGAGGCATCTTAATGAAGGTGTCTAACAGGCGTTCATCCCCCGCAAGATATCCAACGTGTAAACTTACGGCCTATGTTATAGCCTAGGTTCGCCATACGTGATGCAATGCAGCCCAGGTAGTCACCGGAATACCAAACTACCCGATCCACCAGCCCCTTTCACGCCACCCTTCTGCACCCCCGTTCGTCCCTCGGGCACCCCTCCGCTGTGCGACACTTTTTCTTCCTGTTCATATCGAATCCCGACCATGTGTCTACATCCACCCTCTCCCGTGTCTCCATAGCAGTTGCATACGATGAAACTCATTTTCACGCGCAGGGTTTACATCCTGAATCTACAAAATATAGCATCGCCGCGTATTTTCCCGCCACCGTGGCCCATATCCGGCGCGGTTGCAAATTTTCCTCGCGCGCGCGTTGTTAAGTATCGGATGAACGGGAGAAAGAAGCGGAGGAACCATTGATCGCGCCGCGATAGCGCGGAGACGCGGAAAATCGCCTGCGCGAGTATCATTAGCGACGAATTTTCAGGACTTTTTCGTCTCTCCTTGCGTTTTTATTATTTTTTTTTTTCAATCGGCATTTTCTTGTTGTTGAGATGCAATTATTTTCGTAGGGACTTTTAGGTATTAGAGGGGATTTCTTGAATTTTTTGCGTAGAGTGGTAGGTAGGCTTTGAGAAAGTATTTATTTAAATGATTGGTATAGGAAAGTTAGATAATGTGTCGAATGATATACGCGATTATGTATTATTAGTGATTTATTGAGGTTGCAAACCTGATTTTTATTTTATTTCTAGTTTGTTATGGTGCGAATATTTTGTTTACCACTGCTATAAAAAAAAAAATTTCGATTAAAATTGTTTCAGGATTTTAACGTTTAAGATGAACAAAAGAAAGCGATACTTTGTTATTCGTGGTAAGTGAAATATGATTATAATATAATAAATAGTTGATGAGATTTGTCTCACTTTAATATTCCAGAAAAATAATGTTATATACGTACAAATGATTAGTATGAAAAGAAGGATTAGTATAGCCTTAGTCTTTGCTCTCCCTAACTAAATGAAATTCGGTTACTGAAGTAACAAATGATTAATAAAAATTATTACATTCTATAATAATCTAATCTAATCTATCTATTAACGTTTTGCGAAATATCACAAAAAGCAAAATTATAATGTTTGATATTCGTTTGATATTCACATTTTCTATAATTTAATAAAAATATCACATTACAATGAAATATATATATTTTTAATAGTAAGTCATACCTAATTTCCATATATATTTCTAAAAGATTGTCACTGAACTTTTTGATAAAATCTTCTAAATTCTACTCCCCTATACCAGAAAAATAAATTTCATCGAATCTAAAATTTCAAATTGGTCTCAAAACACTATATTTTATGAAATATCACCACGTTTGTTATAATATAACAATAATATTACATTACAGTGAAATAGATATCTTTAGTAGCAAGTTACGTATGGTATAAATATTTATTTAGTATTCCGTATGGTATACATATTTCTGAAAGATATCATTGGTGCATTATAGACGCGGATCTATCGATACTACTTTTTCGCCAATTTAAACCCACCTAATTTTCCTCGCACCGGAACGCGATGTACGNCTTTATGTATATCATATAGTTCATATTTTTCAATCTTATTACATCGCTGCATTATAGACGCGGATCTATCGATACTACTTTTTCGCCAATTTAAACCCACCTAATTTTCCTCGCACCGGAACGCGATGTACGAAAATCGGTGTTGGCCGAATCCGACTTGCGGGAACTTACAGCAACGTAATCGTTCCATCGCTGGAACAAGCGAGATAATCTGGAAGAACGCTTTATATCCCGTTGCGAATACTTTATGGCATTATCGATTTTGTAATTACGACAGACGAAGCACGATATATTATAAAAGAAGATTACCGTCGAAGCGATGAATATCTTTTAATAGGAAATTTTCGCGAACTTCGGCTAATTATGGTTATTAAATGCTAACAGCGAGATATACGCGACCTGTACATCAAGCCTAATCTATAACAGCCACTTAGTACCGTCATCGAATATTCATCGAGTGTCCCGGGGAAAAAATTCCCGTACAAATTAGCCGGCCTGTAAAACCGTGAAGATTTAATTAAGATCAGAAAAAAAGGAAGAAAAATATCTCTCGCGACGAAGAGAGCCTTACCTAGAAACGAACTCGCCTGCTCGCCGAGTAATTAGTTCGTAACTTAACGAGCGACTGTCTGGCCACCGTCGACTCTGCCAAACCTTTCGCTCTGCCAAACAAGACAAACACAGAGGAAAGGGGAGAAAAGAGAAAAATCAAGGGGAAAGTTAGCGTGGGAAGACGTTCGGAAAGGCAAAGGACTCAGGGGCGTTTGGCTGGAGTCGAAGAGGAATCGACGGAACGGGGGCATCGCTGGGATAATTTTTGATTCAACGATGTTGCTGCAGGGGCGGCGGGAAGGGCGGGAAAGCACGGAGGAATTACGTCGCGTCCGAAAGAAAGCTGAGCTCGTGAAATCTTGGGTGGCCGGGTATCATCGAGTAGAGTCACGAATGTTCCGAGTCCGGCGAATTTTTGAAGGACGAAAAGACGAGTTTGCCGAGTCGACGGAATCCGCGCGGCCAAACGAGGGGGCCGCAAAATCGTGGAATTACTTTTCGACGCCGCGCTGAATGCAAAAGCGGCCATGTTTACCCGAAATATCGAACGCCGCGAGAGTCGCGGGCCACCCTCTCCGCTTCTTTCTCTCCGGCAGGTCTCATTATCCGCGAGGACAACCGAGGCTCTACCATGTGTTGCGGATAACCGCTGTAATTTCCTTCAGGGATGACCCAGGTTTGCTGCAGAATTCACCCATCTTTCATTAGTGGAATACACGGAGGGAATCGTGACACCTAAAATGGTATCGATATATAGACCAAGTGATTACCAGTACGATTGCGAAGACCTTGTCACCACAGAAAGCAACCAAAGGATTAAGGACTCGACTCATTGTCAACTTTGAGATATCCTTTTCTTGGTGCGCAAAATTTGTATATATTGAGATTATGAGAGTTGAATCAGGAATGATAAAACTCGTCGTATGGTAACGAAGATTAAACACTTTAATTTTTAAAATAACGGAAGGGAGCACGTACAACTGGCGAATTTGAGTTTTCTTCTACCAGATTCCAAACCTTCCAGGCCACGTCATAAAAATCCTACCTTTAATCCAATAATGGGTTTATAATTCTTTTATTACTCAAGGAAGGTACATCTATCCTTGAGAACTTCTCCAGATACGTGATACAGTTCGCTTTATTCTCCAATTGTTATTTAATGATTAAATAAATATTTGCTCACGGAATCTAGATCATTTATTTAGATCTTATATCCGAGACTGATTTTTGTATATGGGTAAACTACATACTATCTTTTCTATAGTAAACCGTAAATAGGATTGAATGGAGGTGGTAATTTATTAATTATTTATAATTACAAGAACGTGCAGATGATATGTAGTTATCTTCACAATTCAGTCCGCAACTCAATGACAACTCACTGTGTAGAACTCTTTTACAACTAACTGTCTATGACCGATTTTAACCTCTTTTATATTTATTTCCCATTATGCACACGCTTTTCAACGTTTCCATTGGCATGACCATATTTGCCTGACGCACTATCCAAAGTTTTCCTGATTTCAAATCAGAAACGAATCATCCAAAAATTTCCGAAGTCTACCAATGACTGACAATAAATATTTTTCAAATATAAGGTACCTATTCTGTACAACTCGAAATTGTTAAACTCGAATCCGAAAATTAATAATTGAATGAGAATATCCCCCTAAGTTTTAAAATTTAGACGTCGACGTAGATAAAAATCAATTTAAAGAAATATTTATTAGACGTTGATTACATCGATAATGTGTCGAGAGTGGATTTTGGAGCTTTTGGATCTCGAAGTTTAAATAAAAGATTAATCGTAGCCCAATTAATTATTCCCCGATATTCTTTCTGAATTTTTTATTTTTGAATAAATGTACTTCTAAAAGCAGTTCGTTAAATTGAATAGGAATCGATTTAAACAAATTATTCCTACTAATTATATCAAAAATGTCGAGTGTGGCTCGGCGTAAGAGTATCTACGAATGAAATTGATGTCGAGTTATACTTGAGATGAACCAAGGGTTAAGCAGGTCTCGATTAACCGTGATCTATTTCATAGCTGGCTATTTTAATGAAGGCGAAAAATCGATGAGATACTTATGCACACGGAATTAGCGTTGGTAAAATAATAAATTAATATTCATGAAAGGAAAGTTACTTTTGTTAAATAAATTTCAAACGTTTCTTTAAAATTCTTCAATCATGTGAACGACAAATTTGATTGTCTTAAATGATTCACGAGATACCGAATCGAATTATGTCATTGATTAACGTGAAAAGTACCATATATTACGTACATATTTCACTGTCACTGTATCCATTGTTGGTAAACAAAGCAGCACAAGCATAAAGATAAAAAATAGTCGCGAAGTACAAAAATAACACGATTAAAGAAAATTGAAAGAAAAATTTCATTGAAATTTCTCACAACTTTAATCTTCGTCGATTAGAATGTAAAATATGACAGACAATCTTAGTGACAAATCGTTAAAAAGATATCGTCGGTTATGATATTCCGTCATAAGATATTTTTGGAATATTCGCGAATTTCGAGAATCGCGGAAAACAAAAAGAAATGGCGAAGTGTCGAATTCTTGAAACTCGATTCCTCAGACTTGTTTCCTCGGGATTTAAAATTGATCCCGAGAGATTTAACAGATTTTGACGTTTCGAGAAATCCTGTCGTAATACAAACGAACGTAATGTGATCAAGCAGTTAAAGCTCATCCTCGCGTAATTCGCCAGGCTCTAGCCGCGATAATTCACTTCGATTCGAGAAAAGCTGATTTTGACATCGATTCGAGGGAATGGGACGAAGGGAAAGAAGAGATTCGAGGGAATATTTAATTGTTCGAAGGCACGGACGACGGCGAGGATCGAGTTATGGAATTAAGGGACAATCTTTAAAACGTGATTCCGACTGATAAGTTGGAAGTTTTACCGGCACTTTTAACCAGATTCAGAGGAATCGATACGCAATCGGGAATGAGTAATCGGTAATTGTCTTCGACCTCGGGCCCAGTCGAAGCATCCTCTGATAATTTTATCTTTCCATGCGTGAAACATTGATTCGAACCTCGTGAAGTGTTGGCGCCAAAATTTACTTTGAAACGCTGGACTCGATATCCATTTCTTCGTCCGTGAATTATTTCCCTCGTTTAGATCAAGTCTATTAAACGAAATGATCTCGATCCGGCATTTTAATCATTCAGTCATTCTGTTTCGCGAATTTCTTGCATCGTGAATATTACAACATATTATTAAAATAGTTTTGCTCGTTCCGACTGAATTAATTCGCAATTTCATTACATCCACCGTCGAATAATGCAAAATTTATATGATCCAATTTTTTTCTGATACTACTACCAGAAGTAATGAGAAAATCCCGAATGAAATTAGGTCGAGAAGGTACGTGAATTTATTCGAAATATAGCAAGATGTTATTTAAATAGTTATACTAATTAAAATCATAATTGCAATTGCGTCCAAAAATAAATTTTGTAGATTTATCCAATTAGAAATAGAGCAACGCGTTATTAAAATATTTTTACTAACTGCAAATAATAAAAAACGATTTATTATGACTCATCTGACATTAAAAGAACTGCGATTGAAATTTTAATAATTAATTTTCACCTATATAGTATAATACCAAACGTATGAAAAAATGGAAGAAGCATTAATTTTCTTCTGAACTGTAATACAAAAAAGAAATGAATCGTGATGTAATATTCCATAATTCTGAATTTGCGAAAAATTAGAATTATATCCAAAATCTGAAACGTTTAAGACGTCTCTGGGAACATAGAATACTAGTCTGTCATTCGAGCTAACTTTGGAAAGGGAGACCCGCAACAAACATGATCGAGCATTAACTCTGCTAAGATTTCGAAACCGCGGAAACGCGGTTGTTTACTCAGCACTTACTTATGAAGGGAAATGTTTGAGTGGCACTATGCAAATGATGGAAAGGATAGACGGTAATTTTAACGCCACTTGATGGCGCAGACTCTATCTTCTCACGAACTTGAAGGAGCTTTTTAAAAAGTAAAAATTAATTGAATTTATATTTTTCAGGTCATATTTTATTCACACACATCGATTGCACCGATATCGTTACACAAATATTATATCAAACATCAAATTTTTATAATAACTAAGCATGAAATAGAAAATAACTGTTTGTTCTTGAAACTTAGCAAGCTTTCAACGATTTTGTTGCTCACTACTTCAGACATTTTCAACTTTTTTTAATAAACTTCTTAAGCATTCTTTAAGATACAAAAATCATTTCGTTCAAACTAATACCAGATTTATAAAACACTAATTAATTACTAATTAATTACTATTTAATATTTCTTATGGGACAAAATATGACGTCTCCATGCATAAGCTATCATTTTCAGACAAGTTGAAATATATAAGAAATTTAATAATCTATGCATACACGTCACACCCGCTATAAATTTGTAGGAGTTAATAAAATTAATATATTCACCCAAAGACAAACACCCATAGAGTAACATAACCCAAGTAATAAATAAACCTTGTCATGCTTCGTTAACAAATGACACTTTGACAGAAACCAGTTTGCCAGAAACTTCAATTTTGCCACCTTCAGCTTTCCATTCCACGCATCTTATCCCAGTGTTTCTCAACCTTTCTCGAACCATGCCTCAAATCGACACCTTAAAAATTTGACGAGCAACCCAGTTCTGTATAAGTACAATAAAACTAAAGACCCCAAATAAAATAAATAATAAAGTTAAAGTCGTTCCAAATCGAACATAAATTTTCTATTATCGTTGCGAAATACAAAGCAAAGCAGAAGAAAACTAAACGAACGATTTCACTCTACGATTAACAAATTTTGAGATTAGGAATTTAGAGTCAAAATTAAAAAATTCGAATTATCAAATCTAGTATAACGGATTAAAATCCAAAATTAATTCAGAGAATGAGGGATTTATATAAACTGTGGTTACTATGGTTACTATGGTCCCACTTTATGGTCGCTAATTCTAAATATAATATCAAAATTAAAAAATAATGAATCTAATATGGCGGATTAATAAAGATGATTCCTTCTGTTTTTTCTAGTTTCGGATTATACACCTAAGCAGATTCAAAACTGAAATACGAATTCCATAAAAATGGCTGAAATATTTATTAAAAAAGACGACAATTGTTATTAGTCGCTTGAATTGTACTAACACAGGTACCTATGAGAAACGCTGAGACCCGATAGGTTAGCCCTGTCCTACCCCAAAGCTCGTAAAACCAGCAATGAGTATCAACTCGATCAGCATGCCTGGAAACCGAGCAAACAAATCTCCGCTAAACACCAGCGACAAGGAACCCTATACCACATCGACCTCTCGAAAGAATAACCCTCGACGAGCCCTCGTGGAGCTTAAAATCCAAGTGTGGGCATGAACGAGTGGTTCCCACAGGGTGTTCCAGCGAGGGAGCGTATCTGGCAAAAGAATCCGAAATCGGCATCGAAACAAGGAGTTATGATTTTAACACGGCCAGATAGGCTGATGGATCGGTGGGAAGAGGTGCTGACGGGGCGGATGCAGTCGGAGGATAGTTGCACGTCGGTGAAAACGGGTCTGATACAAGGCTGGCCGACGGATATAGGCAACCCGTAACAGTTAGGAAGCTGGGGTTCGAGGCTAGCAGGCTTCCTCCTATCCCGAAGCCGTGGATTGAAGTAAAGGGATGGCTGGCGGTGAACTCGAAGGTTGCACAGATAGTTAGGGGGTTGGGGTTGAACGTGATCTTTCATAGCTGCTTGATTGGCCCGACCGGTGGGCAAAGCTATTGTCCCGTCTGGCAGCGGGCAGCGTGGCCCGCGGGGCGACAAAATATTTAAGGGCCCGGTAAACTGGCAACAATAAAAGGAGACACGTTGATGAAATCAAGATCGCAGGAAAGTTGCGCGCCGGCTGACCCTGCACGTCCACGAGAGAGACAAAGACAACGGATCGAGGAGTCGGTGCCAGAGGGAAACAGATGCCGGATGAAAGATGTATACACTTGGCTACGAGGGAACCACTGAGGGGCGGGAAGGAGAAATAAGGGGAGGATGGTGCGGGGGTGAGACCCGCTACGCTGCGTTGCGTCGTTGCGTTATGAAATTAATGCGTCCCCGGGGAGACCGCGCGATCGCATCTCGGTTAAATATTCTCGATATTCGAGGCTTGTTCGTTTTCAGCGAGAGGGCGACTTGCGGATAGCACCGAGAGATTCGCGGGGTAGGAGTGGTGGGGGTACTGATAGGTCCTGATGGCTGATAAAGGAAGGAAGAATTATGAAAATGATGCTTGTTTCCGAGATAGCGGAATGGAAATTTTGTTCCGGTTAATGGAAATTTTTGGTTTCAAGCGAAGCTTAGAATGGAATTGTTAACGCTTCGAGTTTGTGAATAGAGCGAGAGTTATAAATTAGGACGATATATATGTGATTTTACTACTGACATTTCGAGTTTATTTGATTCATGCACTGGACTGGTTTCCAATTTTAATTCGAATTGGTTTCGAATAGCATTTCAAGCAAAATTGGTAACGCTTCGGATTTGTAAATAGAATGAGGGTATAAATTGGTACGATATATATGTGATTTTACTACTTAAAAGTGAGATTTATTTTCATTAAACTCGGTGCGAGTTTAAAATAGAATTATCATGCCTTTGAATTAGAAAATAGAGTAAAGTTATAAATCAATACACGATATATGTGATTTTACTACTGATATTTCGGGTTTATTTGATTCATATGCTGGACTGGTTTCGAATTGACTTCGAATAGCATTTCAAGCAAAATTGTTGACGCTTCGTGTGTGTGATCAGAGCGAGGATATAAATTAGAATGCTATATATGTGACTCTAGTACTTAAAATTGAAATTTATTTTCTTTAAACGCGGTGCGAGTTTGAAATTTTTATTTTGCATCAAGTAACGTTAAAAATAGAATTGTCATCGCTTCAGATTACTAAATAGGTCAAGGATATAAATTTGTATACGATATATATGACTCTACTACTGATATGTAGAATTTATTTGCTTTATGCATTATGCCGATATGAAATTTTTTTACATCAAATAGGATTTCAAGCGGCAGATCAATAAATAGAACAGGGGTATAAATTAGTACGATATATATGTACTTCTACTACTGATATTTCGGATTTATTTTTACTATCAGCAGTATGGTGGTTTAGAATTTTAATTTTACATCGAATGACGTTTAAAATAGAATTGTCATCGCTGTAAATTACTAAATATAACGAGGATGTAAATTAGTACGCTATATATGTGATTCTACTACTTAAAATTGTAATTTATTTTCTCTAAGCGCCGTGCAAGTTTGAAATGTTTATTTTGCATCAAGTAACGTTGAAAATAGAATTTTTGTCGCTTGAGATTATTAAATAAGGCAGTGGTATAGATTAGTACGCTATATTTGTAACTCTGCTACTTAAAATTGAAATTTATTTTCTCTAGGCGTCATGCGGGTTTGAAATTTTTATTTTGCATCAAATAACTTTTAAAATACAATTGTCATTGGTTCATACTAGTAAATAGGGTAAAGGTATAAATTAGTACGCTATATATGTGACTCTACTACTGATATTTGCGATTTATTTGCTCTACGTGCTGTGCTGGTTCGAAAGGTGATTGTGGGTAGTCAAGGTTGTAAATTTAGATAACTTAGAGCAGTAATGTTTTTTTTATTTTATAACAACGAGAGGAGGAATTGCGATAAATATATTTGTTTCTACAAAATAGAGGTTATTGGGTTAATGAAAATTTTTGTTTTACATAAGATAATATTTCAAATAGAATTATCATCACCTCAGATTAGTAAATAGGGATCGTAGATAGTCGTAAGAGCAATAATATTTTTACTTTATGATAAAGGAGCTGATTATTCGTTGTCAGACATTCTTGTACTGTGCAACAGCGATTCAAATAAAATTATGACATTTTTGCAAATGAAGTACAATAAATGTAATACTAATCTCGATATTTGTAATTTCCTCGTTTTAAGCACAGATAAGAAGGATGAATTATAGACAACTTGAACGACAAATTTACAATCATGGAAGCAGTAACATTTCTGATTTATGGCTAAAAAGGACAAATTGTAGAATTGATATCTCTTATACCTCAGAAGAAACCTCGCGTAACATATTTTCATTTTTCAGATACTGTCATTTCAAATTCGTATAAAATATATGAACACTTCGTGAAACAAAATACGTATCTATAAAGACTACGCATACGTCGTTTGCATATGTGTGCACTCCTTTGCACATATCGACATCAGTTTTTATCTCAGGAGTAGTGTGTTATAGTATAAATAAAGCAAACATTTAAACAAATTCATTCCTCCCTTTCTTTATTTAAATTTCAGTTGAAGTAAATTTCGAGTAAAATACTTAAAATCATTAGGAGCTACTGCTAACAAAATTGAAGTATAATTCGAAATATAAAATGACAACTGCTGTGATTGGCAACCGAGCTAACGAATAAACTATAATTAAAAAAAATTATAAAATACCACCCTTCTTCTCCGCAACGCCGGTCTGAACCCCCGAAAGCCAGGCGTGATCACGCTTTGCTGGAAACGTACGATCGGCAGGTGATTCGCGCCGAGGCCGATTAATGCTTGGAAATATCTGCTCGGCGTGGATTGCTGCCAGGAAGATCGGTGATAAAGGAAAGGGACAATCGCGGGAAACTGGCGGACAGAGCGAAAGGGAAAGAAACGGTCCAGAGATGCGCTGGTGTGTGTGCGTGTGTGTGCTTTCCGGAGGAAAAACGAGCAGAGTCGTGGCACGGCTCGTAAATACTAGGCATCCTACCGTTGATTGGGGCGTGAATCTTCCGGGTAAATATATATCCGTGTACCGTACACGCGTACGTACCACCCCTAAACCGGCGAGTTACTTTTGGCCACGCGGATGCAACCACCGATACACTGATTACACCACAGTCGGCTTAATTGATTCCGAACCAATCTCGAGGTCCTCGCGACTGCTCCACTTTTTCAACTTTTTCTATTTGTATTCTCCGCCCAGCCGTTTTCTCCTTTGATTTCTCTCCTAGCCCCCCTCACGTGAATCTCCGACGTCTGTGTCCCCGGCTGTCTTTGATTTCCTCCGTGCAATCCAGCCGCGACGGTACGTTCCGAAAGTTCGCAAGAAATCACGTTTCAGTCTAATCCGTGGAACCGTTAATTCCCGCAGGGTGCGCCACGCGGAGGGATATGGGAATTCGATGACGCCGAGACTCGCAGGTGGATAGAAATCGATCAGACGCACCGGTGATTACGACAGTGGCCTATGTTTTTCGAAATATTAGTCGTTCTTTGCTTTAAATATTAGAGGTATATCTATATCTCGTTCCTTTGCGGTGCCGAAGCGTTGAAATGCCGAAATGTCAATAGACAAATCGCTGAAAGCCGAAATGTTCATAGATAAGTATTCTTTGTCCAGGGCACTGTTTATTTCGCGAAAATTAGGCATCGTTCATTTATTTTATAACAACAGGGAATTGAACGATCGTAATAGTTTATTCGTAAATTATAAAAATGTACCAGAAACGATTAAAAGTACTCAGATACACGACATACATATTTATCAATCTTCAATGACTCATTATACAAGTAAGAAACGTGTATTAATCACTAGTTAGAATAAAGAGACGAAGAAAACAACACGTGTTATACAATTCTGTATTATAAAATAAAGATCCTATCTCTCTGTTCTCTGACAGTAGGGTCTCGGCTGTTACCGTTCAATGGGCCTCATCAACCGCTAACAAAAGGATCTCCAAAAATCTCAGATCGGTTACAGAACGATCGAGAACAAAGGATCACCATTAATCTAAGCTCGAATAAACTCTCGATTTTCGAAGATCTTTTGTGATTTTGGTGAACATAGATTTTTACCTTTCAAAAAGAAAGGACAAATGAAAGAGTAAATGGAAATGTTTCGAGAGTCTTTATTTATAAAGTTTAAAATAATACCTTTTCCGAGTTTTCTCGAGCCGTATCGCTTCGTATCATCCTGACTACATCCCTTACAATTCAAAAGAATAAAATCCACTGTCCTAATTCCTGCCTAAGAACAAACAGAGTTAATCAGCATAGCAAATCATCGGCAAATCACTAGAAATCCTTCTCCATCGACTAGGATTAATAAAAATAAAATACTCGACCGTAGCTCGAAAGAAATAAATCCCTTCGCAAATCAGAAGATCGATTCTCCTCCGCCAGACACGTGGAGAAATAAATAAAAGAAACGAAAGAACATCCGAAGACACGGTGGTTAACTTGGAGAAAGCTGCCGCGCCCGAAGCTCGGCGAAGAAAGGAAGAGGAGCTGCGACATTAATTATGGCTGGCTGCGATACATTTTATTCGGAGCCACGCAACGTACAGTGGTCCATGACACACTGAAAGGGGATTAAGCAGTTGCCGCTCGTCGGCGATGCAAACGTAATGATGTACGTGTTCGCTCGTCGGACCCACCCTTGTTCCCGCCTTATCCACCCTCACCCTTCGGAATCGTCCCGGCGCTCCGTCCGGCCTTCGTGAAAAGGCTCTCGAGCCGGTTGTAACGTTGGAACTTGAAGTGTGCAGCTAGTTTCGCGAGCGTAACAAGAAGTAACAGCTGCAACGGGTCGACGATGTATCCGAAGGATCGAGCAGACGAAAGTAATTATGCACGATATATCGGGGCTGAACCAACCCTCGCCGCTGGCCTGCGAGAGCTTCTTAAATCAGCGCGGAAACTTTTTGATTTATCGTTTCGACCGCCTGTTCGAGATGCTTGATGTTCCCCATTCGCCGGGAATAACCATGATAGAGGTAGAGGTGTTCCTCGAGTTTGATATCCTGCTTCAACGGATCCGATGGATATCGCTCAGATGATTCACGATTTTCTGGATTTTTACAGGTTTAGGGCGTTTTAACGAACGCTTGTAATTTTAACCACACATTTTTACCATTTCTTTCGTTATTTTCTTCGTTCGATTATGGCCAGTTTAGGTCACACGGTATATGCGAAATTTAGTAGCCCGGTGAACTAGATGTGATGTTTTATGACCATCTTTCGATATTTAAAAAACTTTTCGTTCTCATAATTTATTTATTTTCGTCGTTTGGTAATGGTCAATTTAAGTCACTCAATATAAGCGAAGTGTATATTAATCTGAAGAATTAAAAATGATATTTTATGACTATCTTTTGTATTTTAAAGACCCTTCTATTTTAATCGTTTATTTTGTTTTCTTTATTTAATTACGGACAATTTAGGACAATTTATTTAGTCACTCGGTTTATATATTTTCGTCATTTATCCTGGCCAATTTGGATCATTTAAAATATGAAAAGCGTGGTGAACTAAAAAATATTATTCC
>NIJG01000062.1:451401-468258 GCA_002201625.1 Euglossa dilemma
TTTTTTTTTTTTTTTTTTTTAAATTAAGATTACTACTGCGGTGTCGAAGATCATTGACAGGCCGTAGCAAAACCGAGTGAGGTACGATACGTGTTAATTTTCTGTTTCTTAAAATTAAGATTACTATCTTGCTATGGCCTGTCAATGATCTTCGTCACCGCGATAGTAATCTTAACTTCAAGAAACAGAAAATTATTGCATATCGTATCACACTCGGTCTTGTTACAGCCTGTCAAATTATCTTCGTCACCGTTTTGACCAATAATGGTCATTACTCTTGATTACTTGGTAATCAAGAAAGTGTCAACGGGGTCAATTAGTCGTGAGGATTTAACCTTTTTAACGATCTAAATGAATAATCTAAATTAACATGATTTAGGCGAAACAAATGAGAAATGAAGCAGAAAACGTGTAATACCGTCCAAAATCGTGATATCCACGAAAGTCACTATAATGTGGTGCCTACGAGGTTAAACAGGCTATGCCAACTCTTCTCGAACACATAATACATATTCTTTCACAATTTTTCCACTAACTGCATTCTGCTTGCATTAATATTTCTCAACAAGACGAAAGGATTAATTTAGATAATCGAAACAGTCTCTTCATACAACCAAATTGTGGCAAACAAATCTCTGAAACCAGGAAATTACCGTGCTGAATCCTAACAAAACGCAACGGAAAGCCATCCTGTTATGAGAACAAAGACAAACGGAAAGTGTAATACCCCATTACGTTTCAAGGTTGAACAAGCAAACATACCCTCGTCTTGGAAAACGTCGATGAATGCTCGCTGCGGATGAACACGTATCAAACGCTTAATTCGATTGGCTTCTTCTAATCAGCGAAATGAGATATTTATTCGCACGTTTCGAGCATCCGTTTGTTCAGCTCAAATAATTTTCCCCCATATACCAACAACAAATGTGTACGCCGTACCGATGTTTGCTCCCGTATTAGAAGCTAGTTCTCATCGTCCGTATCATGGCAAACAAGGAAACCAACGCGTTTACCAGACCAAGGATACCGCATCCCGGTTCACTTTTACCCGACGTGTATACAGATCCTCCTTCGTAAATCGATAACAAGGATTCCGATCATTCGCAGGGAGAAGAAAAAATTGGAAAAATAATTGAGAAAGAGATCACGTTTTACTGGATCCCTTATCCTTCACGACGTCTCTTAGAGCGTACACCAAGACCGAACTGTCAGCGTGTCGCGAAAATCGCGTGTCTATGCACACGGAACCGGAAATGGGTGAATCTACGTGAAAAAGTAAGTCTAAAATGTAGAGTGACAGTTTTTCGTGCTAACAACTTTCGTTTTCGAACAAATCGATATTAAATATTCGCAACGCGGCACTACACCTTCGAAATACAAACGGGGACAGAGGGTTGCGAGAATAACGAAATAACTGGATTAATTGGAGTGGTAATAAACACGATGGTGATAATAATACTTCTTTAACGTCCCCTAGGATCAAGAATATAATATAATAGGATTTATGGTGAAATCATTTCTTGCAAATTTTTTACTTAACTTCCATAATTATCGGTATAATTAAGAATTTTGTTCTTCTAATATACACGAGTGTATACACACGTAAATTAATACTCAAGAATATACTATAATAGGATTGACACTAGCTACTGGCTATAGTTATCGAAGACTATAAGTTTCTATATTATTGAGCAGGAATATACAGTTTTGGAAAAAATATTTGACGTGTACTCGTGTATCTGAAGACTGAAGACCTTAATACCTAATTGGTATTAGGTTGATTTGGTTGAATCACACTTTTGTGATTCTGACAATAGTCAGTACGATTATAAACGAGGTTGTACCAAAAACAAAGGCATAACGAAAACAGGGAGCCACCAACCTAATAAATGGACATTTGATATGCTTTTTGGAAAACGACACACTCGCAATAAGAANTGACGTGTACTCGTGTATCTGAAGACTGAAGACCTTAATACCTAATTGGTATTAGGTTGATTTGGTTGAATCACACTTTTGTGATTCTGACAATATAACTTAGCACTGAATTTAAAAATTTTCCTTCTTTTTCATTTAAATATATTACGGAAAATGTGATTCATTCGAAGATTATGTATAATTGCTGATTACTATATAATATAACCACGACTAAATTTGGTAAATGTGACAAATTCTTGAATATTTATCTAGTTACTAGCCAAAAGAACAGTCTTTTGTCGAACACTGTGACACAGATGGCTGCGAATAATAATATTTTATAATTTACAATAAAAAAGTCAATAAATAGATATTTTAAATCACATGAATGTAACCCAAACCTAACCCAAACAAAAGTTCGGGATGATTATATATAATAATTGGCAATTATACACACTCATCGGATTAATCACATACAACAGACTTATAACAAATCTATCAGTAGATATGATCAATTAACAACAAATATAAAAGTTACAATAAATGTGATTATGATGATCATAGATACTTGCAGGTTATTACATATAATCACCACTAAGTTTGGTAAATGTGATAACTTTGGTACATACATAAACTTAAAATATTTAATAATTTGTAATAGCAGCAATAAACGTTATTGGAAAAATTTGAAAATTCTTTCATTTAACAAGATATGTCAGTCCCTTATGTAAATTTTGTTCAGGCTACATCCATATGATTTAACATAGCAATTTAAGTTATCATATAAAATAACCATATTAATAATCACCTGTTAATTTGATAAATATTTAAGAATTTATCGCATTTACTAAACTTAGTGATGATTATATATAATAATCGGCAATTACACATAATGACCGAATTAATCACTGATGCTATCAAGGTCTATAAATTTTTGTCGAACCCATTCGATTCGATTCTTTCAATCCTTCCAACATCGTTCCCTTCCTCGGCTCTCTTGCAAAGCTGTATAAAGCTACTCTAATTCCGATCTGGACCTGTGGGATCAAACTACGAGGCTGTACTAAACAGTCAAACATCCGCGTAATCCAACGTGTACAAAACAAAGTACTCGGTACGATAACCCGTGGCACATCAGCGACGAAACATCGCACAATGACCTAAATACTAAAGCTACAAGAAACAATATGCCAAATCTCGCGATAAAAGATCGCAATATTAAAACAAAAATATCCCCGTACATATTTACTCGTTTTTTCACACGAGATTCGCACGTGAAATTCCGCAAACACCCCGTAGACAGAGAAGGAAGAGGAAACTTGCGGACCCGCGAGCAATGGCGGACACATCAGCCGCGACGACGATGCTTCGTTATCAGGAACGAATGCCAATTATACTTTAACCAAACTGCGAGTCCAATTTGTCCTGCCTGTTGGAGTGGCCTCAAACTTTGGGCGAAAGGGCCTTCTCTGCGCGGGCCAAGCGTGCTGTAGTGCCTATACTTGCTTCGCCACTAAAATAACAAGAATGTCTCGTCCATTCGGCCGCCACCCAACAGACCTTCTACTCCAAAGTTCGTTCACCAGGGTCTCGAAATGAGGCGTGTGTAAGGACCGGGCACGAATCGTGTATAGAGAGATAGGTGTCCCTCTGACTGCTCACGAAATGGCCGACTCGCGCCATTTTCTTCTCAGCCGCCCGGAGAGATGTCGCTGGAATACGAGACCGGTGGTGTATTTCGCTGGAAAAATTGTGTCCCTTTGCTGCAGCGGCGGATTTAGAGCTTTATAATCTCGCCGGCTCGTTCAATTTCTCTCGTGTGATATATCAGACAATTCTTAGCCGGCGTGAGGCTGCAGACACTCGCGTTCTTTCAGAAACCGCGTAGCTTAGATCCTGAATGACGAGCATTTTTACGCAGGCCAAGATTGATGCTCGTGGCATAACCCTGGTAAAAAATGAGGCCTTAATACGAGTCATGCAAATGGGAGGAAGCTTATGGGACAAATTCCGTTTGAATGTTCGATTTGTTAATGTTTCGTCGAGCTTCTGCTCTAGGTACAGATTTATGTGCGAGACGCTTGTTATTAATTATGCTGTACCATGGATATTAATCTTTTAGGAGCCTCAGTCGCCATTTGATCAGATTCTAAAGATCGGTGTTAATTAATATATTTAAAATTAAAAGTACCCAACGTGGGCTGCGTTGGCTAATTCTAATAATTGTCACGAGCGGAATGTCGAAGTAAAATAATTCTAAGGCTTATTTACCGTTTTAAAATTATCATCGACTTTATGGCAGAAAGTCTTCGAATTGCTATTTTTCTCTCACGAAAAAAACGCCGACTGTAAAGGGTTTTATAAATATTTTTATTTCGGTATAAGTAGAGTTATGTTGCAAATGTTAAGCGACATTAGCGAATTTTTATCTATTTCATATTAATTAAAAATAGAGCAAGGAGTATAAGTCAATAATAATATTTGTTCGTACATCTTATATTTAATGTATTCAACTCGGAA
The DNA here is from genome assembly GCA_002201625.1 of Euglossa dilemma. NCBI lineage: Eukaryota > Metazoa > Arthropoda > Insecta > Hymenoptera > Apidae > Euglossa > Euglossa dilemma. The sequence continues at coordinate 455,839 of NIJG01000062.1, forward strand.
ATCATTGATTAATTTATTTCTATTTATTTTTCACTTTCTTCAGTAAGTGTGCATCCACATTTACAGCACATTAAAAAGTTATCATTACTTTACGATAAAAATTCAAAATCCTTGTCAATGAAGATGTTCATTATATCAAACGAATTCAATTTCTCTCAAATTTGAACAGATTTACTTTAATTTCCGTCTATATCTAATTTCTATTTAGCGATTATTTCGCACACATGTCCCAAAAGTGCGAATGTCGAAGAGGACGAGCAGGATTGAAAGTGGATTTTCTGCACGCAATTCTTCAGCGGGCAAATGAAGCGCGTGCGTGATTCGCGATCGTTGGTCGAACATTAATCGAAGAAACGGGAATAGAGAGAGGGAGGGAAAAAATGGGGGGAAAAGGGACGGGAAAGGGGATGGAAAAAGGAAATGGCGATGCGTCAGTTTCAGGCGAGAGCGCAGCCCGGTCCACGAGGCTACGTAATCCGCGTAGAATTTTTCGAGCGCTCTGAAAGCGGATGCTTCAAAGCTAAAACCGAGGCCATCGATACCAATTTCGAAAGGTAACCCCGACACGGGACTTTGGGCTTTCGTTCCGGATAGTTGCGCTCGAAAACGCGTTTCCTGCGCCCTCCACTCGCATGACCTGATTAAACAGCAGCCTTTTTTAACGCACGCGATTCGCGATTCATAAACGTTACAACGGGCGAATTCATACGTCCCTGATCACTCGAGCTAGCTAGCGAGTGCCATTTTCTGGTCAACAGCATCGCACTCTGGGGCCATTCAGTAAAGGTGTCAAACTGATACAGAGCAACTGATTACTTTTGCGAAATGCGAAATATATCTTTTCGCCTTTCTCTAACTGTTTAATGTTGAATCCTACCATTTATCATCTGGGGAATGCGTGAGATCTATTGAAAGTTTAGTATGCTGTTCGTAACGAAAGTGTGAAGAAGAGAAGTTTTAACGAAAAAGTATTATACTATTTTATTACAAATTTGACATCGTTTTTGGGAGAGAATTAACTGGTATGATATTGATAATTCTTAATGAAAGAAAGTAAGGTTTATTAATAGAATAATAGATTAATAGAACGATTTTACTCGAGCTTTCACTCTTTCTCTTACAACATATTAAAGCCTTCTTACAACATTTACGACTGATTTTTACGAGTGATTTGTTCTCGCCCTTGTATCCCTATTTTAACCGTTCCATTTTGAATGATTTCTTGTTCCAGAATATCTAAGAGTAATATATTTTTACCATTTTAATATGCTGTATTTCTTTGCAAAATTTAGTGATCTTGAATTAATCCATTATTTAAATTTAGAGGTAAGCATTTGTTCTTTTTCTATTTCTGGAATGGAAGAATGATCTATCTGTGAGCATAGATTAATGATTTTCTTGATTTTTAAAACTGTTTTTAACTTTGTATCTGCGAACGTTTAGGTTCGGGAAAAAGAAATCCATTATTTTTATAATTTTAAATGGATTTCTTTTTGTAATTTTAAATAGATTTCTTTTTCCTCAAGTTAATATTATAGTGTTTCCTGTGACTAATATACCCACAACGTAAAAAGTATATAGGATGTATATGGTATTAGAAATAAATATGTAATATTAAATAGGGTCTGTTGATTATTTAACAATTTCTATGGATCGAAAGGATAAAAAAAGATGAAAATAATCGTGAATTGACTTGATTTTAGGGTTTCAATTAGATCAAAGGAAAATATCTTTTTCAGTCCCTAGGAATGAAAATAAAAGTTGCCAAATTTTTCTTGTTATTTTAATCTATTTTATCCTAATATTACCTCAATAGTGCGAGTAAATCGCCAGTGCTTCCATTATTCGATGAAATTGAAACAAAATTCATAAGATTCTTTGATGCAAATCCTATTATATGCCAATATATTATTATCACTACTAACAGAGTACGTGAGCGACCGATGGTTCTATTTCTCGATAAAATTGCAACAAAATTCGCAAGGGATAAAATTTCAGCCATTACCGGCCTTTAAGAGTTAAAACGCCTATTGTTTCCAATAATATCGTGTAATATCGCGGCACAGATTTGCGATTCGCGTGCTATTATTTCGCATTTCCATCCTTTGTGGCTATTTGCCCGATGGAATCGCACAAAGGCTCGCTTCGTGGTTAAACGTTTTTATCCGCGATACCCGAGACAGGTATCGATATTATCGCATTTGAAATATACAATACGATACTTGACGGTGCAATATAGTTAACGAAAGGTTACAAAACAACGACACTCGAAGATTTTTCAGCGCGCGGCACTCGAACGATTTTTAATCCTGGATCGGGACAGAGGCTTCGCGGAACGATTTGGAGTATAACGATGATTCGACTCATTGAAAATTTCCCGTTAAACGGTCGTCGTTATGCGAGTGAAGGCTGAACACTAGCTGCCAGATACAGAATCATTTTCAATCATTTTCGGCCGCGTTTCAAGCACTGCTGAAAATCGATCGAACATCGAGAGAGCCGATCTCGATGGACAAGTATTATCATTCTGGGTCAAAAACGCGTGTCGTTTAAGAAACGAGAGAATCACGAAGATATTACTCTATATTAGCGACTGCAAATCAATATAAAAATGGTCTAACTCAGCTATGTTCTGCTTCGAACTAAGATTTATATAATATTCTTACTTCGAAGAGTTTCACGCTTCGAATGTATTAGTAAATAAAAAGAATAAACTCCATGCTTACAATTTTTCACTATTTTACCAAGAATAATTTTATTTTATTGCAATTTACACGAAACGGTGAAATTACTTTCTGCAGATTTTTTGCATAATTTCCATAAATATCGGTGTGATTAAAAATTCTCTTCTAGTATACACGAGTGTATAGACACATAAAATTTGTGTATTTTTTAGAAAATCAAGTAATATAATTAAATAGAAATTTTGCCAGAAAAAAATTTTAAAGTGTGTAGTATAATATATAATATTGTGTGATTATTGTACTAATTGTTATAGAATTTTTATCTTTGTGAATGAATATGTATGTATATTTAATACTTAATTTGTGTACATCTACTTCTATTAAACCGATTAAATGATTCAGTCTATAAATAAAAGACATATTTTTTTTAAATTGCATATACGTATGTCATGTAAAAATCAAGAGGATTACGAAAATATTATTTATGTATTCTGAACGAATTATTTATAATTTTTTCATTCGTTCGATTTGTTCCTATCTACGTGTATTGCATTTAGATGTACATTATAAGTCGGCAGTTGTAGCATTAATAGTAATGACTGTAAACGTTTATAATACGTTCTTTATTTTCTGTAGTTTTGACAAATTACGTAGAGTAAAGATCATTCGACTGATTATTTATCGCATTTACCGATCCATAGGAAAATCAGGTTAGAGCGATACGTATCAAATCAACGAAATTTATCGGAGGGTTGTAACGATAATTACGTAGCAACGCGTTAATAGGTATTACTGTGAGCAGCCAGAGCCACGTGCAACCATTAACGAAATCCTACGTGAGAAAGGTTTCGATCAGCGAGTCGATTTTAATTACGTTGTCATTCTCTTCAATTTACAAGCTGCAAATTACGTTTTCAATGCTCACTTCTGTAATCACGCTATGTTCCCGAATTTTATTGCCAGCTCGATCTATTTATTCGCTACGGTTAATTGCTGTTTTCTTTTTCCTTCTTTTTCATAATATATATATAATATCGATTTAAGTATTTTTATTTATAATATATATTATATTATATTATACATACATTTATTCTCTCTATTTTCTATAATGTAATCGTGTATTTCTTATTAACATATACATATCTATTTGTTTGCTGCAATTAATTGCAATTTTATTTTTCTTCTTTATTTAATGAAATCGTGTGTTTAAATTTTCTTGACGAATATCTATTTATCTACCACAGTCAATTGTTACTTTTATTTTCTATAATCAAATGTTTAAATTGTGTTTAAATTCAATGAATGTCTATTTATTTCCTACAATTAATTCTCGTTTTCTCAACGATGTAACTATGTGCTTGGACTTTAAAGACAAATATTTATATATTTGCTGCAATTAATTAATTCTTCCTTCCTTTTTTTCTTTCTATGACATAACCTATGCGTTTATATTATATTAATGAATATATATTTATCCGCTACAATTAATTACTAAATTTTTTATTTTTTATAATGTAACTGTGAATTCATATTAATTTAACCAATATTTATTTGCTATAATTAATTATTCTTTTTCTTCTTCCCTTGTACAACGCAACCTATGTGTTCACATTATATCGATAAATATCTATTTATTCACTACAGCTGATAATTACGTACCAAATTATTTCTTTTCCACAATGTAACCATAAATTCCTATTTAATTAACGAATATTTATTTATTTCGTGTGAATAAATATCTGCACATATATTCTGCATGATTAATTCTTCTTTTATTTCCCATCCAATGTTATTTTCATTTTACCGACGAATCTTTATTCATTCGGTGAAATTAATTTCCTGTATTTTCTCTCTATAACGCGACAATGCGTTTAGATTTTATCAACAAACGTATGGACAGTGCATCATAAACGGTAGAACATGCACGTTATCGAGAACGTGTGATAATATAAATCGTAGATATCGAATGAAATAGAAGAGGACTTTTTTTTCTGCTGACCGTAACAAACAAATTGGATTCGAATTCAATTATTCCCGTATTCACTGTATCAGCAGCGATGTCGGGGAAAATCTGAGGCTACCACGGCCTGAATGAATGGGTTTTTAAATTTCGCTGTTATTACATTGTCCGCCGATAACGGTGATTCGATCCGACAATTATACAGAGTATAGTAGGTGCGTGCAGATCTACAAGTGCGCTTGAAATTGATATTCTGATTTGAATACGCCAATGTTATCATCTACGGAAAAAATATACGGGGTGGAAAAAAAAACTTGGCGAGCTAATTTCCAATAATTTTCATCAAATCTCCCACTCGATATAATTTTTTCCTCCTTTTAAATATTACACATTTATAAATTTCTCATTCGATATTCGAATTTTTCATTTGATATATTTTTTCCATCTCTTAAATATTATATATTTATAAATTTCTCATTTAATCTACGAATCTTCCACTTCATATATTTTTTCCTTCTTTTAAGTATTATTTATTTATAAATTTCTCATTCAATCTTCAAATGTTCCATTTTATTTATAATATTTTTTTCCATCTCTCAAGTATTATATATTTATTAACTTCTCATGAAGTTACAAATCGAGTAATCGAAATAGTCGTGCCAAATATTTTTTTTATTCTTTATGAATAAATAAAATCTTTTTACGAAATATTTCATCCAAAGTTTATTTTTTTAAGTTAATAACTTTTTATTTTACTTATTGTCTTCGTTAAAATTGTACAACTTTGGTTCACCTAATTTCCTATCCACGCGATGCCATTGCCAATCGATATTACTACCTGAAGCTACTTAAGGTAATTCTTCACTGACAGATTAAGTCAGGAAATTAACAAATATAGATCATGCCACGGTATAAATTATTGATTCATGAATACAGTATGAATTCATTACAGAGTAGACCGAGAGAGATCGAAGTACCTTTTATTCCTTACTGTAACCTAGAAAGGCAAAATCTTACTACAAATTTGGAATAATTATCCACCCGACTTGAAAATTAATGATCAAAAATGGAATCTAATTGTTTCTTTTATAAATGAAACATTAGCACGTGAGATATCCGATTATATTATATGAATTAAATTTATACTAATTAGAATCGAAATAGCATCTCCTTTCCCAAAATAAAATAGAAATCCAACAATTATGATACAAATGTATACAATAGTATCAATTTCATAATATTAATATTATAATATAAGTAATACAAAATCGATTATTACAATATTAATACAATTGATATTATTTCCATCGTAATTCGTATTTAATATCAATCATGGAAGCAAAATTTCTATAATTTTAAGGATATAATAACGAATTTTCAAATAATATGACAAAAGGGAAACAAAAATGACACATATTATCAAAGTCCTTTATTAATTCGCGTTGTTCGAGTAATCAAAAAATGTTTAAAATGAAACGCACGTCATAAATTTTAAAAATTACTATCCCCGGTCACTGGTGGCTCTACCACCGAGGAAATAAATATTATTTGTCAAATAAATAATAACAAATTTATTTACACGCGCTATACGTATTACTCTTGACTATCTCGCTGTTAAGTTCGATCATTGTAGTATTTTCTGTGGCTAATAAACCCACGACGTAAAAAATACATAGGATAGGATCCAGTATGGTATTAGAAATAAATATGTAACATTAAATAGCGTGTTAAATATTCAAAGTTAAATAATCAACATTATTTAACACTTTCTATAGATCGGAAGGATAAAAAAAGATGAAAATAATCGTGAATTGACTAGATTTTAGGGTTTCAATTAGATCAAAGGAAAATATCTTTTTCAGTCCCTAGAAATGAAATTAGAAATTGCCAAATTTTTTTATTTCCATTCATTTTATCCTAATATTACCGCTAAATTTACTTACACGTACTATACGTATTACACTCGACTACCTCGCTGTTAAGTTCGATCATGACCAACAGTATCACCGACACTCGAGTCTCCTAATACAGCACGAATCGGAGAAACTCTGGGTGACACGTAGCCGGACAAAAAGGCCGTGTCGCTTGAAATTCCCATCTACGAAAATACATAGACAGAAACGGGAGGGTTGGGGGAAAAAAAAATCGGTGGCGGCGGCAAAACTGCGAAGCAGATTTCAACCCTCCGGGGGCTTGCGAGCTAACCTCAGCTAGAGCCGATTAACGATGCAATTTATCAAAAAATAAAAGCATGCTTTTAAGCTGATATTTCGCGACACATGGCGCTGCACCGCCCTCGGGAAATGTTCCAGTGTAAGTAGCCTTCGTTTTTCCTCAACCGTGTATAATTACTCCGGCTTTTGAAGGCTCGTTTCCTCATTAAAAGTTAACACTAAGAGTGGCATTAAGTGACGTTTTTATTCTCTCATAACTCTTCGAAATTTATCGTATTTATCGGTTTATTCTCTGTTTATTTGTTACCTTTACGTTACTTATGGATTTTAAATCAGTGTAATATGTTTATTTTTTAAATACCTTATATCTTTACTCCTTTATGTGTATGTTGTTTAAAGTATATATTGCTGTCAATTTTTTGTTACTTTGGTTTGAATAATTATTGAAATTAGTTAGGAATTAGAAGACAAAAGAATGTTACTCAACAGAACGTAAATTATTTTCTTTCTTGTGTGTGTTATGTATATGGCGATTCAAACAAAATCAGCATATAAAATTTACAGTATAAAAATATAAATATAAAATTGTAATGACGTAGAAAGAAAATGAAACAAATTCCACGATTGAAATCCTGTTTGCAAGAAGAATATTACACGAGATAGATGCACTCTTCGTTTATCACATTATTATAGTCCACTCTTCATTATTGTCTTACTCTGTATCTAAAATGAAGTTTGTATACTATCGAGAAATTATAGAAGCTTAGTATCATACTGATTGAATGTTTTGAGGGCTGTGTTTGCTCCTGTACAAAAAATGTTTGAACACTGATTGAAGACAGATCGAGAACTAATCGAAGACTGATCGAAGACTGCTCAAAGGTTCACGATCTTTCGAAGCCAAAAAGTGATCATGAACTACCAAAAAGAAAGCAATTTGGATTAGGTTTGGGTTAAAATTGAAGACTGATGACTGATACAAAATTTCTCGAAAATTTACGATCTTTCGAAGACAAAAAGTAGTCACGAACTGCCATAGGAAAAGCGGTTTCCTGATTGACGGATTATCGAATCCTTGATCCGCGAATTAGTTGTTTCCAAAAAACTCAGTGTTAGAGTATTAAGTGGTTATCAACGAGATCCCCTTCACTCTACGACTTCAAGACTCGTGACAAGTTCACAATATCCGGCCCTATTCTTTCATGAGCCCACTATCAGTGAAATCCCAAATCCTGTTGCCTGAATTTCTAAAATTAATCGCTAAAAAACGCCTCGTGTCCAGTGACCCGATGAAAGTAACGAAATATTGTACGTTGCAAACCGTGCAATAATTAAATAAAAACAGAAAGTACCGAGTGCGAAATAAGTCAGAATTTAGGATCTAAGTGCTAGAAGACCGTAACGGTGTATATTTTCTAGGCCCGGGTTTGGTCCCACGACGGGACCGCGTTAAATATAAAAATCGCAAACTACCTCGAGTCGAAATTTTCCCTGAGACTCTCGACAGCCCTCGCGGGATATCGCGGTACCCTGTGAAACATCGCAGAGAGCTAACAAACCAATCGCCGTGAGATTCGCAACGCGATCGGGAAGCAGGAGTAAAATCGCCGGAAGCGACGTCAGACGATATTTCGCTCGTTAAAGGCCTCGCCGGGACCGGAAGAGAGCGAGGGATATTAAAAGTAAGGCACGATGAGCGAACTTATCTCATTAGAACAGCTTGTACAGCCAATCTCCGCCTTGCTCTTACACCGACCTCGGATTACACGCGACTTTCGAAGATGATTGAGAGCTCGGGCCTGTCTTTCTCATAATCGCAGTCGCTGCGGAGCCTCACCCGCGGGGAGAAAAGGGGACGAATGTCGAAGGAAGTCGTCGATCGAATGGAGATAAAGCGAAAGTTTGACGTATTAATCAGCCGCGTGCCGCTTCCGGTGGATTCTGTCATGCAGCGTAATAGATGGCGCTGTTAGGCTAATGATCGATCGGCCCGATGTTTCGCGTACTCTCGCCCGCGAATTTCAATAAGTGCCAGAGTCCAGGATACGTGTTCGCCGTTGTTTATTCGACCACGCGCCGATCTAGCCGAACTTTCGTTTCATTTCGGATCAACTTTCGCGGCTGGTCCACCGAGTTTGGCAGTTTTGCCAACGGGGACGTTGAAAGTCCTCGCGCGTGGAATTTACCCGCTCTTTCTACGACTCTCTGATCTAATTACGAGCTCCGGTATGAAGAAAAATACGAGTTTTTCTTTATTTTTTTCATTTTCACGAAGTGGAGAGGATCGTCGCGAAATACCCTTTGATATTTTCGACAATTTTAAGCCTATGAGGAAACAAACTTCCTGTGTTCTTCGCAATTCGAAGAAAATTTTTAAGATCAGGAGACATACATGAATAGGACGAAAGATTCTAACGCGAAACATGAAACGATCAAGACTAACACACCTTGATGGACTCAACGACAGAAGAGAATACATGGGAACTCTATCGTAGAAACCTAACCAGGTCTAGTTTTATTAATTTAGCACTAGATTTACGGGACCTGTCAATTTGACGGACGAATTGCTCCAATTATATAATATTAATGGACTTAATTAACTCATATTAAGTTTATTAATATTGTAATTGTTTTTAAATTAAACTCATCGGTTTTTTTGTTAAGAAAATAGGTTGTTTTTTAAACCGTAAATTTAGCTGGTGTCCATAAAAATAGATATGCAAAAGACGTCCCTGAATCTAGTGTTAAAGTAGGCCGTATCCCTGCAACACTATCGCAATATCGTTGTACGTGGGCCTTAGAACCTCTGTCGTGAGAGTTGCAGTGTTCAACAGTGTATACATATTACGAATTTAATAGCAAAAGATATTAGGATATGGTAAGGTTATGGTCGTCGCGTGTTCTTCTACAAGACCCCATATTGTAGCTCGAGTACGTGTATTGAAACGTCCCTGTATGAGAGACATAGTCGTTTACGTTGTAAGAAAAACAATTAAAATTATACACATAATTATTGTTAGTAAATAACAAGTAACAAAAATTCCGAAAAAATAAGACTAAGATAGATGATAAAGTACGTAAAACTAGTAAATGAAAAGTGTGAAATATAAAATTCATTTTACAGAATGTAAAATATATGATACAGAATGTCCCATTTGAGCTTTTGCAATTATCTTCCAAATGTTATGGATTGAAAATAACTATTCATTCCACGAAATTAATACAGTGAAGAGATAAAAACGACAGTCTCGAAATTTGTCAAAGGTCAATATATTTTTAAAAACAGAACTGTAGACACGTAAAAGTCGTTTAAATAATGATGAATTTATTTAACACGCAGTAGCCAAAATCATGGATTACAGAGATTAGATCGTAAAAATTTCGAGGCTTCTACGTCCTCGAAATAGAAACAGTATGTCTGTAAGTTAGCATGCCAGAAAAAGGGATTAATTCCTAGGTTTTCGTGAGAAAAATCGAGTAAATCTCCGGCGTGGGAAACGATTTACGTGGATAGGATCGATGGTGGAAAAATCGATCACTTTCCTCCGTTATCTCGCGATTTTCGACACCCCCGGAATCATTAGAAGACTGATCAGCGAGCACGTCCCTGGCCACGATTACCAACTAAATCAAACCGGTCGCGATTATTGAAATATGCTAAGAGAATCCATACCGCCACCTGTTCCCTTAATGCACTCATATGTATGTGTAGGATATTCTAATGTAATTTCCAATTCATAATGCATCAAAGGGAAGAGGGAGCAAAGACGAGAGCATACGAACGTGACGGAAACAAGAACCGTGTTATCCTTCCGAATTCTCGCATCCGTGGATATGAGATAATTTTCATTTCAACTGGTAGATATCATCTTCGATCCTCGCTACAGATAGATCAGGTACCAATCGAGGATCGTAGATCCTTTGATTTCCGCATTGGCTCAGCTTTCATACGCGTAGAGGATATTTCCCGATTATTTCTTGATGTATCAAAATAAATTATGGGAGTCAAAATAAAGTTCGAAGAATATTTTCCAATTATTTTCGAATGAATATAATTCTTTCATTTTTTGGAATAAATTGTGACGGAAAGAACGAATAGAAAATATTGATAATGAAAGATTTATTTGTTATTTTCATATACTTAGGGAAATAGGTATATGAAATAACTTAAAGTTATAAGATAATGAATAGAAATTTTCAAATAAAATAATTATCGTTTATATAATACGTTGTTTTGAAATATAACGAGTTTTAAAGAAATTTTTGATGTATACTCAATTTACTTTTCGTCCAAATGCTAGAAACTTTTTAATTTTTTTTTTTTACTTACTTCTCTCTTCCACATTTTTATTTTTCAAACAAAATTATTTTCCTGCACTTTACAAATCTCTCTCAACATAACTTCTTATTTCTACATTTCCACTGCTTAAAAATTAAAAAACACCATTTATGTAATATTGTTACAACTGAATATCGACTTCAGTCCAACAAATTTTTATTTAAAAAAACAGAAATTAGAATATTCGCGTAATTTTTGCAATTCCGTGCTACGTTATTCCCCAGACTATTTCGAAACCTCACAAAACCATTCCTACGAATATAAATCTCTTGAAAATTTTTCAGTATAACCAAACAGCAAGAACTAATTAGAATTTACATTTTGTCAAGAAAATAAAAACGCGAGTGGTTAGATATAAGCTTAGATCAGAAATAATGAAAACGAGCCCGAATAATCTTCGGTTTAGCTGCCTACCAAGGGACGTATGCATTAACGCGTTACACGTTCGTTTATTAGTAGTATTACCGGGACGTCGCGTTAATGGAAACGTCCTTTCTGCCACTTAAATCCAAACTGAACAGAATTCGTTCGGTTGTGGATCGCGCTTTAGGACCACGGCTATTCCATGTCTGCGCTATACATCATTCTAATCATGCGATTTATAGCTGACTTCCTTTTGACGTATCGCGTTCTTTTTCATTCTTAACATTTTTCATGGGCTTCCGCGAAACAGGATATACCCCATAATACACGTTTTAGTATAATTATAAATAAAGGCGCGATATCGAGTTGCCGTATTACTGTCATCGCCTAATCTCTCAGGCTCCTGGTGAATCTTCCATGAATAGCGAAATGTACGATTTAATTGCTTGAACTCTCGAATTGAGACTAATTTTAATTAGGCACCTCGAGATTTTAGATATAAATATTTTTAAAAAGCCTCGAGATTTCTTTCTTAATTTTTCAAGATTCTTTCATGCATGTCTTTTATATCCTTATATCTTTTATGTCCTATATATCCTATATCCTTTATTTTTATATTTTTATGCTTCGAGAATTACTGAGATATTGAGTTTCTAATTCTTTTTCGAATATTTGCAAATTTTGTAATCCGATAAAAATAATTTGTTATATAAGAACAGATTTATTGTTAGTTAACACGTTGACACAGGCATGACCCACCGATGGGCCACATTTGTATATCAAGAAATGCGTAGTCCAAAATATTATTTTATTTATTTAACATTATACATTAACATTTTAACATTATAATCAAACGTTGAACATAAAACACAGAACTTAAAATTTTACAGAATTAAAAAT
>NIJG01000062.1:468859-482876 GCA_002201625.1 Euglossa dilemma
AAAACACATAAAGTCACCTCATTTTGCTGTTTCCGATTTGCCTGCGACTGGAGAAATTTTTTATTAATTCTTACTGTACCACATATAAATATTCGACGAATTTGCTGCTCGCATTCAACATAATATACGCCTAAAACTTACACTACGTTCTCAAACTATTTTCGTTTCGCACGACTATTTCTTTTTTCCTCTACGGAATTGAAAAATTTATTGATGCGCGCTATGAAAGTTTATTATGGAAAAATGTTCACAGAATTGCGTGTAATGGTGAGAATTCGCGTCATACCTCTAGTGTTTGAGAAAAATGGAATAAAGTATTCCAAAATTAGGGCCAAAACTGGTCCCGTCAGGTTTGCTTAACATTTACAGGTACATGCAAATTGATATTGGAAAACTATAGTATATCAATGTATTAGTTGAAGTCCACGGAATTTACTGAATCCAACGGGAATCCTACCGCTTTAGTAGTTTCGTTATAAATGGAGGTCAAAGTTGAAAAATTGCGTTTTTTTTTAAAACCGATTTCCTCAAAAACTGAGGGTGATAGACAAAAGCTGATTTCAGATTCGGTTTTAGCTCGTCGAGATCTATAATCATCACCTAGTGGGTATTATCGCGCAAAATCGAACAGCGTAATCTAATACTGTGCTGCCCCACGGAGTAGACGTGAATTCAGGCGCCACTTCACACAGAAAATTCTGAATATCGGCGCCGGCGTCAACGTGTTAAGGAACTTAATTAAAATACCCTATATTAAGATAACCTCAACAAGTAGAACACGAATATTAAAAATCAAATTGCCCGCATTGTCTCATACCCGATCAAATAACCAATACCTTAGGACTCTTAAATTTCCAAAAATTTCCAAAATGCTCGCGTTATTAACAAAATAAATTAAAACCTAATCTATCCAAAATATACTATATTATGAAAATCCCAAGCAGACCACGAATATTAAAAAGTCATATCATTGGTGATTTTTCAAACCCCATTATATTACGAATATTTTAGGGTTCTTAAATTGCAAAAATTTTCAAAATATCTACGTTATTAACCCCTTTGCACTCGAGTTGCGACTTTCAGTCGCCATTTGTTTTAATGGCGTAATCTAAATAACGAGTACGAAACGATAAATATATTAGGAATAGCTAAAAACAGTGAAACGGTGAAATAACCCAGTAACTTAACTCAAACACGTACCTTTCACTATTAAAAGTGTCAGCGAGGATACAAAGATATAAGAAAAACTTCAGGTTCACCACGAAAAACTTTTCGAGCACAAAAGGTTAGTAGATTAAGTTAAAACTTTATCTATCCAAAATACACAACGTTAAAATAATTCCAAGAATATTAGAGACCAGACCACGAATATTAAAAAATCATATCATCCGCGCTTTCTCGTACTCCATTAAATCACCAATACTTCAGGGCTCTTAAATTTCCAAAATTCTCGCGAGTTCACGACCATGAAACGGAGAAGAGGTTATGATTAGCTTCGCTCGACTCATTTCCATGTTTCGATATTTCGTTATCAAGTTTGTCCCGTGAATGACGGATCGCAAAACGCACGGACAGGACAGGTACTACGTTCCGATCGGTTCAAGTTAAAGTCAACGTGTACACCGGACATTCAGCCGACTCGCAGGAGCGTTGAAAATGCGATTACGATGGACACGAGGTGGAATTTTGATGAGAAAGCCGGCTCGAATATCTCCAGTAGAGTTTACACCCTGGTGAAAAACGTTACAGCGTTGTACGAAATCGATGGGATTACAGCTCGCCCCGAAAAGCAAGACAGATTTCGCCGGCGTGCCTCCATCATTGTGTTCTCCTCGTTTTACCCTCTCCGTCCCTCTCCCTTTCCCCGCCCGTCCTGTTTCTCACTCCCTCTCTCTCTCTCTCTTTCCCACCCCCTTTTTTTCCACCTACATCGACGACTTTGCCTCGATAAATGTTCATTTCACCCGAACGATTATAAAGCCGGGGAAAAAAGTTCCCACGGCGATGTGCTGTGACAATCAAATCCTGTTGTCCGGTTTTGACATCGAGCAATCGAAAGGTAAGTTCGTTACGCGGACGGGAAATGAAAATAAAAATGTTACCTTTCCCATCGGATGAAAATATCGATGAATTTAATAATACGGATATCCGATCGCAATCGAATTTATCAGGGAACGTATGTACATACGCCAATCGCGTGCATCGCGTTGGTATCGATATTAAATCAAAATGGCCGATACGAGGCTGTGGAAATGGGCTTGACGATCGATTGGTAACCGTGCCGGTTACTTTGTTCAAATTCCTGTCTATATCTCAGTATCCTTGGTCTAGTTATCGAATAACACAAAGATATGTAAAAGAATATTTTGAGATTAATGATGAGCCAACGAATGTTTTGGGATAAATTATCTATGGTGCGAGAAAGGTGAACGAGTTCTTGGAATGTACGTGAGATTTTTGGAATAAAAGGTGACTGAACTACGAAGATCAGTGTCATCAAACAGAAGGATAGCAGTGCAAAAAGAATCAGTGGAATTTTTGGTCCCAATATTACTTTACTTTTAATCTCACTTTAGCTCGTAATAGATATTAGGTCATCCCATAAGTTCGTGCCGGTTTTTGCTTTTACTATTTAAAATTATATGCCGAATAAACCTTTAAATATTAAGAAAAAAAATGTACTCGCCTTTTTGGTCTGCGATTTTGTATCATCGATATAGTTTATAAAATGAGACGAAAAATGTAAATAACACCGTGGAATAAACTTATGAAATGACTTAATATACTTGTAGTATCGCGGATTTTCTACCATGTAGCCTTACAAAAGTACAGGTTAGTTGGAAAATCGTGGATGATGCGATCAGATATGCTAAGGGAAACGTTGGAAAGCGTCTGAAAACATTTTGAAAGAAGTATAAAAGTAGATACATTGCATTGTGGTCAGTCTGAGTTAGAAGTTTTAGGTGCGAGTCGTAGTTGATGGAGTTGTGAATTCAGTTCAGTTGATAGTTCAGAGTTGACAGCGAGTTGGGAGTCGAGTTAACCCTTTTAACACCGAGCGAAAGAAGCGTACTTAAGCGAAGAATACCGGGCCGAATCGGCGAATTTGCAGAGGTTTGCGAAAATGCTCATAAAAACGAAAGTAGGAGTGATATTTATAAAATTTAAAAAGCAGCATATTGCGAAATAAACGGGAAATGAAACGCCGTCAATTGTGTTTCGATATTTATTGAAAATCATAAGAATAACATAAATATAAGGCATCATGAAAATCGTACAAAGTGATTTCTCTTTTTCAAATCGTAATTGCATATAAAAAAAACCACCGTTTGGTTATAGCTTTATATATATCAGATAGTGTGATGTATTGGCATTGCATTTTACAATCATTTGCAATGATATAGTTGGAGTCGGATAGCAAAACGAAAGGATAACGCTATGATGCACGGCAAGCGTTAGACAGATCTACTACACAAGTAGATCATACAGCTGGCAATACGTCACTAAAAAAAATATCACTCGGCACTAATCAGCATAAAATATAACAAAAAGTTAAATCTAATAACCATTTTTTCACTTGTATTGCATCGAATATGAACCATTTTAACATTTTATAAACTTATTCAGAAACGCAGAACTCTTGTGATGAGTACAATAAGGCTCTAACGGAGGCGCAACGATATATCGTCGTTGGTATTTTTGGCAAGAGCACCGAACTTAGAGTGAGAGTAGAATTGATTCGATTGAAGACGTCTAAAAACATTAGTTGTTAAAATCGCTAATATAAAGAGTTGTAAAAATAGAATCATAGCGAGAGATCTACTCCAACTGTCGCACACACATTCTTATAAATAAATAAATCATCATATCTGTATCAACTCTACAATTATACTACATATTAGGTCATCCCATAATTTCTTGCTGATTTTTACTCTTCTATTTAAAATTAAATGTATCGAATAAACCTTTAAATATGAAGAAAAAATATAGTCGTCCTTTTATTCTACGACTTCTTCCTATTTCGTTGGCAAAGATGAAATTCATAACCATCGGTATAGTTTATAAAATGCGACGAAAAATATAAATAGCGCCACGGAATGATAGCGCTGCGGAACGAATTTATAGGATGACCTAATACGTTAAATCGAATAATCTATATTCAATCCATATCCCAACAGACGAGTCGTAACTCGCTCACTCGCGAATCAGAGACTCTGTGAAACTGACGAATTGGAGGAATTAATAAATTAGGAGAACGCTTTGCCAAACGGTCGATTAGCGGATGATGACACATAAGGTCGCGAAGCGAAATCCATTCGTAGAAATCTGCGCGTTAGCATAACGAGGGGCGATAAATATTTCGAAAGCGCAAGATGGAAACGGATATGACGGTTAATGCGAATAAATGGCCCGGCAACTATTCGTATACCGTGGCATTATGTTATAAATTAGCCATTGTTGCCCGGTCATGTCCGGATGTGGCTAACTGACGAAGGATAATTTAACCGTGCCGCATTCAGCAGTATCCATGGGGGCCACCATGAACGCCCGGAAATACCCTTTCTAATTAACACGCCGGCCCACGTGGAAATTATGTCCGATTTGTTAGCGATCTCGCAGGGTGTGCAAGCCAATGAGCTTCTCGTTCATCGATTTTATTCCCTCGATCGAAATTCCCGCGCTAGAAATCCCGATTTCCACGAATTATCCGAGACGAATCTTTATTTTCTATGGCGCCACTCTGTATCTATTTTGCTTCGAGAAAAATTGATAAGTTGGATGATTCCTCGAAGCTAGGCTAGAGACGATGCAAGGGCTGATATCACGAAGAAGTATAAGGACCTTGCTGGCAGGTTCCAAGGACGACACTTTATCCCAGTTTACGGCTCTCAAAAGGACACAATTCTGAGAGCTCTATGCGAGAGTAAACTCTCAGCGAGTTTTCTATCGCCTACCCGAGAGTAAAACTTCGCGTAATTGCTCTTAGATGGACATGCAACTCGCGAGTACTCTCGAGAGCAACTATCGCGAGGAACTGTCAAAGGGTTACATAGCGTTGGCACTTGGTTCAACTGCTGTGAAAATGCTAGTGTAAGGACTGTCTTGATTAAATGTTCCGTACATAGTGGTTTAGAGTCTCAAAGTGGGTAATCGTAAATAACGAATGTTTGAGTATGTACAGCGACAACTCAGCCTTTTACATTCTGACTGAATTAATGTTTATAACAATCAATGACTGTGTGCGTATTTGGCAGTATGAGTACATGGCAGTACGAGTTTCCACGATTAAAGTGAGAAAATGGAGTCAATATCTTAAACGATTAGTGAATTAACCATAAGCAAATCACTCAGAACGTAGAGAGAAAGTATTATTATTTATTATAACTAATTAATAATATGGCATCGATACTAATCTTTCACCTTTGCCAAATCAGCTATTTAGCTAAAGAAAAATAAGATTCCTCGTTTCTCTCTTCATAGCTGCCAACTAGCTATATAATAACACACGACTGTCATTGAAAATGGAGTGTCAGAAATGAAAGTCCTATTATTTATATTATTAACGAAAATAAGGTATCGAATCCACCATCTAAGTATGATTACTCCCACAATCGCAATAGAATGTATCATCGACTCGTTGAAACTCTCCAAGGAGAGAAGAGAGTTAGATGAGACGAATATCGTTAAAATTAAAAATGGAGTATTTCGCGTAGGAGTGACTCGTGTAAGCAAGATTGGCAACTCGAAAAGTTTACGAGGCATGGGTAAATAATTAATCATACTTTAAACATGCGAATCGGAGTTGAAAGTGAAGACACTTTTGAATTTCGTTAATTAATTACTGCGACCACTTCTGCCATCTTGTGATAGGTATACTTGATTGGTGGCTCTTGAATTGCGCGGATATGAAGGAAACGTGTGAGATGGGATAGGGTTATAAGGATATAATTAAATGGAAAGAAAATATGTTGTACCAGAACGATGTAATAAAATTAGTTGACTTTGAATATCATATTTCGAATTGTTTATAGCAAGACTATAATTAGCAGGCTACTGACTATTATTGATTATTATTATTTTATTAATATTTTAAATAATATCGATATACTAATTAATTGATAAATTTAATTTTATTAACTTTAATTTTGCCCTTGTAAGTATTTTTTGGCAACGAAAAATTAAACCGAAACTTCATAAATGAGAAATAGAATTTTTTTAATAATATAAACTCTCTATTATATTAATATAATTAATATCATACATAACATATTATGCAATTACATAATATTAATTAATATTAACTGTTGTTCTGAGAATGTTCTGAATTAATATTAATATCCTACTGATATTAATTTATCATTTTATTTCTCAGTTTGGTTTTTTGTTTGTGAGTGTAGGTGAGGTTGAACCTTATGAATTTTATATTTATGCTAATAAATATAATAAATAAATACTAATAAATACTTATGCTAGTGCGAATGATGTTTGAAAATGATCAAATAGTGAACACAGAAAAATAATCGTTATTACGAGAAAGAAGAAACTTCTGAAAAGAGTGAATCGATTTATCACTTAAAATAATTTATTATTTATTCGGTTTATTATTTAAATATTTTTCCTTAAATATACTTTCCGTGTTACTCATAAAAAAGAAAAATTTGAAAAATATTATCGCCCAATTCCACCCATGTTATTAACGTATTCCTATAATTATTTAATCACTAAAGTAACGAACTGAAGCAAAAAATTCACTTTCAGAAGTGAATACCCATTCAAATACACATTCTCAAATCGGAATTCTTCTATTTTAAATTTCCATCCCATCCACGAGTTCTCGAAAATACTTCGTTCCTCTGCGAATCACGTTCGTAAAGAAATTCCAACGCGTCGGAAATCTGACTCAAATTTAACCACCGAGTTGCCTAACTCGCGATTCAATCGGACGCGACTAAGACTCGAAATAGCGGAGAAATCTGTCCAGACAGGTATAATAAACGTGTCGACAGGAAAATTTGGTATTAGCCGAGATTCCGATCGGGCGAGAGAAAAATTAGATTCGCGACACGAGCGACGACAAACTGGTAACCGCAACTGTGCCCGCGGACCATCGATTGTTGCGAATTGAAAAACAATTAGCGAATTGCGGTTTGCACCGGCACCGCCGCCATTTGAGCGTATCACAGGTTCGCCCTGCATCCAGAAGCTCGGCAATTCTCTCATCCTGCAATCTCGTCGAGGTCATCGTACATACATATATCGGCGTTCATTTGCATACGCGCGGCTGGACGGGGATAAATGATGGCTGCGAGAATTTTACGGAGGAATTCGCGGTTAAAATAATGCATCGACATTTCCAGGCTGCGCGGAGAACTGGAGTGGCAGAAATGGAAGATTTTATAACACGAGAGAGGAAGAGAGAGAGAGGGAGAGAGAGAGAGAGAGGCGCGGTTTGGTCGAAGAAATATTTTCTGAGTAAATCACCAGCCTTAATAATCCACTTACAATCTCGGGCCGACCGATTCTTTAATTCGACCCCGACCCACCTCAACCCCTTCTCCTGACCTTTTAAAACCCCGTGATCCGAAAATTTTTCAGCCAATCAAGTGGTCCGAATTCCCGAAAACACGAGCTAAATTAATAGCTCTGTTATTTCAACGATTTATATTGCAAAAGATATAAATTCGTGGGTTTTTTAGGACAGAGATTCTGATTCTGATATTATCTTTTTAAGCATTCAAGAATTATTCGATTTTCCATAAGCTTTGTCGTTATATAATTTGTATTATCGACTCGTACGTTTTTATATACGATTTTAAACCGCGGAGTAAAATTGTATAATAAATTCCAGTAGTGACAGAGTACAGTACTTGTAGGAGTATATATGCGCAAAATCGTGATTGGTTGAATAAGGTATCATATTCGTGTTTGTTTGTACGTACAATGAATCAAGTATCTGATCTTGATCAGGCGAAAGAAAATCTCGCTGTTGAATCACTGTTTTCCAAACTTTTGTTAGAAATTCCGCGTTCATCGTTGTAATCTTAATCATTCGTTTACGCGAATTTTCTTCCAATATGCGTGTAATCGTTTTCTCAATGTCTCCGGTTATTCTATTTTTTTAAACTTTTTACTTCTTCTTCATTCACCGGTCATTTGACCGTGATAGGTTTAGTGTTAAATTGTTAAACAAAAGTAGCGATAACTCTTAACGATTGGAATTTTGTACGTTTCCAAGTGAATCAAATTGTTAGACTAATGAATACTAGTAGACTACGTTTCGATGCTGCATCGATATATATAATTCGATCTTTAAAGACGATTACTTTAAACCAGGAATTTTCTCCTATCTTCGAAGCTCCTGAAAAAAATTCCAGATAACTTGTTGAAATCACACTTGAAATTCTATGGATTTTTAATATAAAAATTCCCTTCCTTTTGTATACATATGGGTGAAAGACGACACTTCTTTCACAGAACTTTAAAGAATGAATTTTAACGATTAACGCGAAAGATTACGTGTAAGTAGTTCTGGATGGAAGTATAGCACTTGAAAGTTAAACTGTTCGAAATAGAATCTTTAGTTTGCACTATGGTTGGGTTATATATATGAATAGTAAGTATGGTTTGATAGGGAAGGGGTATGGTTTTGAAACTATGCGTTGAGTCAGGATGGGCCATCGATGAACTTTGGTATATTTCGAATGATGCAGAGGTAATGATATCGTTCAAATTTTGCACATTGGTAGATCTCGTTCCCTGTTTCTGAAAATGTACTATTACAGGGGCAAATATGCAATAATTTTTTAAGTATTTACAATTAAAGATTCGTTACTTTCTCATATGAGATTTGTCATCAATTATCATCACAATTATTAAAAAGAGTTTAGTGTGGTAATTATCCAAAAACTATTTTTCATTTACTTAAACGTCCTTTTTACTTTGCATCAATTTATTGCGCGTAAAAGTGCGTAACAGATTTTAAATGAATTCACTCCATTTATACCCCACCAAACATCTATATAAGTAGAAGTAAATAATGTGAATAGACACTCGTATGAGAAAGTAACGAATCTTTAATTGCAAATGTTTAAAAAACTAACCAGTGTTTGCCTCTGTAGTGGTATATTTTCAGGAACAGGGAAACGAAATCTACCAATGTGTAAAATTTGAACTAAATCGATAACTCTCAGGTCTCGCACTCTCCTTGTGAATCATGATGCAGCTTTGGGGAGTAAAAGTCATCTTTACACTTCGATGCTGTATCGATAGATCGTTATAAAGGCAATTACTCTAAATCAAGCATTTCTTCCTATCTTCAAAGCTTCTGAAAAAAATTCCAAATAATTTGTAACAATATACACTTAAAATCCTATGAATTTTTAATATTAAAGTTCCGAAAATGCCCATCGGGAGCTTGCTTTGTCTCTCTTGTTATCATTGTTAACAGGCGGGAACGGATACAAGCGTAACCATTAACACGTAGATCGATTTTTCGCGTGCTACAGGGCACGTCGATGTGACTAATAACCGCGATTAATATCCTACCATCATCACTCGATAAAATGACTTAATCAGAAAGAAAAATTCAGTGAAATAACTGCCGGTCTTTCGCGCGAGTTTCAGCTTCAATATATCTCGCTTAACTTTTCCTCGCTGCCCGCCCGCCACCCACTGTCCCGTTCTCCTTTGCCCGCCGTCTATCAATCTATCTTTTCCCCCAATTCATTTTTACTTTCCTCCTCTCGCCCGGCGCCCGGCCAATCCGTCAGACTAAGTTACAAGCGCCAGCGAATAATTCGGTTAATTCGCCGTGCTACCTAACCGCGCCCACTCTTCCCGGAAGTTCGTCTTGCGAATAAGAAACGTCCGGAACTCGGAACGTACCCGGTCTAAATCATTCCCAACGTTTTTGCCACAGCTACTCCTCCCTTTGCCAACGGAAGTCTCGTTGTTCTACCCTGATGTCCGGTCCAGAGAGCACTGACAGGGATGACCAACAACTCGGGGATAATAAGATTTGAAAATATCGTCGCGTGCCTATTTTTCTATGACCTTGTCTGCTCTCGTAGCCTACGATATCGATTGCTTCGATTTTTCATCGGCAGCATGGCCTTTTTCTTTTGCGATGTAACAAAGAAGGTTGTCTCGCCGACCTTGTTAAGTATTAACACTAAACCTACCACGATCAAATGACCGGTATATAAAATGGTAGTAGATTCTTAAAAAAATGAAATAAAGGGAAATATTGAAAGATCGATTGTACGTACATTGGAAGAAAAATCGTGAAGATAAGTGGCTTGAACTATAACGTTGAATGCGGAATTTTGAATGACAGTTTTAAAAACGGTCATTTATGCTATGGTAGGATTAGTGTTAAATCGCATTTACCTGAAACGAGCATCGAAAATTTATAATAACGAAATCCAATAGACTGGACATACGTGTGACTAGCCCAAGGAAATGACAAAATAATAGCAAAAAGCAACTCCTGTGCCTTCTTCCTAATCTTCCAGAAAATATCCTTCCGAGTCACTCACAATTCAATCAGAAAACTCTATTTTTCCTCTACCAATTCTTGTACCAACCAATCACAACACACTCGAACCGAATTCTAACAAACATCGAACAGAACAGACAGAACTCAATCGAACATCAAACAAATCGCATCGAGCACTAAATCGAACATCAAACAGATCACATCGGAATGCAAACAGAACACGATCAGCAATCACATTGAAAACTAAACCGAACATGAAACAGATCACATCGAGAACGAAAACGAACATCAAACTGATCATATCAGAACACTATCGACAGAGCGCATACAACGCAGCATCATCAAGAAACGCAAATCATCAAACACTATAATAAAGTGTAAAACGCAAATCAGTGCGCTTTATTATAAAACCCATGTATCTCAGCGTCACAACATTCGACATTTCGAATGTTTTCGAGATACATTTCGAAATTACCAAATTTGATCGACCAAGATCAGCGACGAGGATTTTAAAAGATTTCGAAAGAAAAAGATTCGATCAACAACTCGGGGATAATAAAATTTAAAAATATCGTCGCGTGCCTGTTTTCCTATAACCTTACCTGGTCTTGTAGGCTACAATAACGATTTCTTCGATTTTTCAGCGTTGACCTTCTTGAAATTACCAATTCGCGTAAATTTGATCGACTAAAATCGGCGACGAGGATTTTAAAAGATTTCGAAGGGAAATGATTCGACTGGGTTTGAAAAATGAACACAGTTAGGATAAGTTAGTGATACAGTGACGGTTTCTGTAATTTTAGAATAAAGAAGATACTTAAATGGATACTTATCTATATATGATGCATAGCAGCTTCCCTTGAGGACCTCGACAAGAGCTTAAACGTTTGACCTCTCCTGCTCGATAGTGATAGACGTATCGTAATCATCCTGTTAGGATTAGAGGACTGGCCGCGTGTAAGACAGTTGACCCTAGCAACGGACTTTAATTACCGTTGACAGACACAGGGACGTTTGGTCAATCTGAGGACAGACTCGGACGCAAGACAAGACGCCCTCGAATTTTCAAAATGCTTCTAATTGGATTAATTATGCTCCTCCTTGTGGCCAAGGGTCTTGGATATTCCATTGCTGTATGTTTTTAAATATAAATTAATAACATACACCTTAGAGTTACGTTGGACTGTGAGATCTAATTCGAATGATATTTAATTTAAACATAGCTTGATCAGAGAGAATACTGTGCATTGGATGTGTTCATTTCCTACATTCATTCCCAAAACGCTGATCGTCTAATGTTTCATTTCTTTACTACTAACATTTCATGATTCGCGGACGCACAGATTACCTAGACACAGAGATTCAGAGAAGGAGTCACTAGATCAGTTCCAACAGTGTGTGTTAGTCGCAGTGTTTAACACTGAAATTACGATGAGAGTCAAAATAACTCTTTTCGACATTTTATTATCGTGATTGTTGAAAACATTCCGCTGTTTTTGGTAAAACCTATATCGATATTTTATTAAAATAGGGACGCGATTACGTATACTCTTTTATTTTTGTTATATCGTATTAATTAATACCAATTGCATGCACTGTATTTAGGTATATATTACAAATCAATAGTTCTAGTGACTATTAATTTAATATTTTAGTTGTACCTTATTTTAACTTCATTTTAGCATGTAATAAACATCTTTTAGAATGAAACGACACCTCAATTCTCGTACAGCCGATTCGCTATAATATTCCCGTACGTAAACAAATAAGTAATAAATAGAATAGTGCCAGGACATATCACGAGTGACTTATCGCGAAAATAAAGGGAAAAAGAAAGGGTGTAAGAAGAACGGGTAACGTTTAGTTAGGCTGTTGTAATAAATCCGCGCCTGAAACATCGAGACGATGAAAATTTAGGTAGAGAATAGTATTTCTGGCCAACAGGTGAAACAATCCATACAAGCGAGGCAGTTGAATTCCCCGAGGCTATTTGAATTCTTGTTACGGCATTCCCCGGATAAGTGTAACGACGCTCGGGACCGCGAATTTACACTGAACCGAGGTAGGGAATATTTTTATCACCCTGCGAAAGTGGAGCATCGCGTTAAGGTAAAGCGAAATAGAGCATGTGTGGGATTTTCCACGAATCGCGACGCATCGTTCAACTGTTTGTCCAGGGAAAAGAGTCATCGCGCGAAAAATATTCTTTACATGCTCAGTCATTTAACTCTCCCGTTTGCTCATAAAAATGTAAACGCGCGAAAGTGAAGAAATTGCGAGAAACTAATTATCGAGTCACATGTCTCTCTTCATGCGAAACTATTTTCATCATAGAAGTTCTCTTATTTAACCCCTTGAACTGTGATTTAATCACAAGATACTGTGCATTGCAAAATTATTTATATATCTACCCTCTATACCCGATAGAATGGAATAAATTTTTAGCATCCATGCTCAGTTTGTGCGCGTTGAAATAGGTTAAATATAAATTTAGTCTACTGCGAGTGTGCCATTCGACTTTATCGAGTTTAGCGTGATAAGATATTTACAAATCCTGTAAATAATAGTTTGTAAATCTTCTCCGTAAAGTTCAAGCAAATTTTTTAGAGTAATCACATGGTTGTGATCGAGAGTGTAAAGACATAGCTAATCATTAAGTATATGAGCACGAGACCTAGGTCGATGCAACGAGATAGAAATATGACAAGGATAAGCTTACAGAAAATACTATACTTGTAATACTAGTGTAAATCTAGAAAATGCATTTGTAAAATGGAGATAATTGATAGAAATTTTGGAAAAACAAGCTTCACGATGACTTTACAGTAATTCATAGTTTATACTAGCTAACGGTACATTTGTTACAAAAGGTTATTTAAATTACTTATTTTGTTTATTTACTTACAGACCCATAAAAATGCAAATTTTGAGTGCTTCCACGTGAGCACAACGACATACAGTTGCATTTTTTATGGGGTTTCCATAAATAGGATTTCTGTTAGAAATTTTATTGTAATCAGTATCATAATTCTGTTATTTTATATTTACTTTTCAATGATTATTTCCAATATCCTAGTAATAATTACTAAAATAGTATAAATATTATAGAAAATAGGCTCTATATATTTATAGGTTCGTCGATTACTACAAGTATCATAATACATTTATGCAAAATTTCAAGGGAATTGGTAGCCTAGTTCTTCAGATATCTTTTTTGCCAATTTGAAAAGAGTGGTTTCAGCAAAAGACAATAAACATGCAGTAGGACCTTTAACATTTTGAGGGTTACATTGAAAGTTTGTAAATATATTCTAAACAATAAAGAAAAAATTGTTGACACTAGGTTCATGGAACTCATCATTTTGATGGATGGTTGCCGTTATTGTTGCTATTGCTACTGCTATTGCCATTGCCATTGCCATTGCCATTGCTATTGCTATTGCCATTGCCATTGCCATTGCCATTGCCATTGCCATTGCCATTGCCATTGCCATTGCCATTGCCATTGCCATTGCCATT
>NIJG01000062.1:483195-512532 GCA_002201625.1 Euglossa dilemma
GATCTAACAACCCTTTAAAGAGATTGTCCCCCTCATAACTACAGTTTCATTACACTTTTATTGCAAAAATTACCAGTGTTACTATTCGTAATTGCTCATGTGGGTAATTTTCATCGATGCAGCTAGTCTTCCAGCGGGAGAAAACTGTTCGACCGATTTTTAGGAAGACATCGCTGAGATTCGAGTAGTACGGACAGATGGGGATGTTTAGACGCCAGGGTCAGGCGTCAGAATCGGAGTTCGATTGAGGAGGCTATCTACACTTGAGAACGAGACCTCGGAGAAAAGACGAGCTCCAATAAGACTGCGAGGGATGCAATTTTAAGCATTCGCTCGCCCACCAAGGAAATATAATAAAATACGAACGTGCATACGTTAATGTCAGGTAGAACGTAATTCTACAAAATAAATAATATCTTTTTATAATATCTTTCTTAAGAACAACTTCTGTATCTTTTATTGTTGCACTTTCTGAAATATACTAATGTATGCTAAAATATAACCCAAAATATTCGCCCTTGTAATATGAATATCCGTAGAAAATTTACTCTATTTTCTCCAATTTTAGAGGTAATACAATGAAATGGGATGGGTAAATAAATGCAATGAATGCTAAGCGAATGACAGATGCATGGATAACGTCGTAGAGTATATCGAATGACCATTGGTACGACTGGTGAGTAATCGGAGGGGTACGAATGTATATCATAAGAATTTTATTACTAACCCTTTGCACTCGAGAGACGAGCCTCAGTCCCCATTTAATCAGATTTTGATGATCAATGTTCATTAACATATAAAATTGAAAATTACCCAACGATGCATAAAATGTCGAAGTAAAATAATTCTACGTCTTAATTTTTATACAATTCCTTATTTACTGTTTCGAAAGTATCGCCGACTTTATGACAGAAAGTCTCGGAATTGCTATTTTCCTGCAAACGAAAAAATCGTCGAGTGCAAAGGGTTAAGTAAACAGTAGTGAAGGGAAACGCTTGTATAAATGAGTATAAAAGGGATGTCAAATAATGCGAGAGTCAATGTTAGAATCTGAGTTCCAGAGAGCTAGAAGAGTTAGAGTACAAGCGTATGAAGACGATTCTGCATAAGCGCTGGTCGAATAACAATCTACATTTTCATAGTAAATGTCGTTATATTGAAATAGTTATCACTCCTTTGTTAATGTGAATTCTACAAGATTACAGAGTCAAGGGAGATTGGGAAGGCATGAAAGCACTTGCTAAGAATCGCTGATTATTAATTAAATAATAATGGTGTGTTTGGAAGCAACAAGATGAACTTGCGCTTATTATAATTTTAAACTTAATTCTAATTCTACTTAAACATGCTGGCTAACTCTGAATTGACACATTACTAGCATAAGCGGTGGTCGAATAGCAATTTGAATTTTCATAATTAATATCATTATGTTAAAATAGCTGTCTGCTTTTATTGTTAACTCCTTCATCCTTTGAACTCCATTATTAACTCCTTTATCAATGCCAATTGTACAATATTATAGGAGATTAGGCAGGCACGAAAACACTCGCAAAGAATCGCTGATTGTTAAATAAATATTGATGTGTTTGGAAGCAACAAGATGAGCTTGTGTTTATTATAATTCTAAATCTAATTCTAATTTTACTTAAACACATTTGCTAACTTCGAACTGACCTTTAACACTAAAAATATCCTGCAAAAGGTATTCCATAAGCATGATTCTCTCTATTTTCATGACCTACCTTGACAGTGTGACAAGCTGACACTTCATATAAACTATTACTCACCCGATAAGAAACCAAACATACCAGATACCTATCATTCACATCTGCCCCACGTAGATAAAACTCTGTATAAATACCACGGAACGAAATTGAATGAAGCAGTCTTACAATATATTCGAACCCCATCTCTCCGTTATTACAACGCTTAATTAACGTATTATATTATACGTTATTATACGTACTCTCTACAGAAACTCGAATCTACTGGATATTAATATACGTATTCTCTAATGAAACACGATATAATAATTGTAGGATATTTTTGGGTGCAAAAGTGAGTGTATGGGAACGCTTGGGCTGTTCCTAGAAATGAGAGATAATAAACAGATGTATAGGATATTTCGAGTTCATGCGGAAGGATGAAAGCGACCACGTGCCGAAGGTGAGTGAAAAGTATAGAAATGCGATCGAATGTTTAGAATACGTGATAAAGACATAATTGAGGAAAAGAACATGAGTTAGAAAAAGAAAACGGCATCTAAAGTTTGTTTCAATAAACCACTTTTATATTAATAAAAACAGATATAAACTAAGTTCATTTGCTTTTGAAATACCATTAACTCTTTGAGGACAAATGTCGTAATATACGTGAAAGCTTTTAATTTTTCAGAGTGAAAGCTGCATGGAATATAGCGAAAAATAATTTTAGCGTTGTCGCGATTGTCGTATATNATAAACTAAGTTCATTTGCTTTTGGAATACCATTAACTCTTTGAGGACAAATGTCGTAATATACGTGAAAGCTTTTAATTTTTCAGAGTGAAAGCTGCATGGAATATAGCGAAAAATAATTTTAGCATTGTCATCAATGTCGAACGTATTTTTTAATCTGGAGAATTTCCCTTGATTTCTTATTTTTAATCGTTTAGTATACACCGAATGTATCGTTAGCTACGTTTCTCATCCGCAAAGGGTTAACTCATGACTGACTATAGTCACCGATCTCGAGAGGCCACTATAGTCACCGACTAACAAAATAGTGACAAAAATTTAAATAAATTCTATAGTTCCGCGTAGCTTTCTTCGCAAAGAATTGCAAACAGCATTGCGATGGTTGGTTCTTTCCTCATTTCTTTTCTATAAAAAAGAATTGATCCCGAATGCTAAAGACTTCATTCGCGTAATGTTTCTCGACCTTTGGCACAGCGAAAAGGTTAATAAACGAGAGGGTGAATAAACTACGTCCTCTTTACGGATCCGGAGTTGACCATCGACATTTTATTTCTCTCCAGTTTGACAACGGCGACGATTATCAACGAAACTGTCCGCTCGAGGGGTGGCAATTCGATTTCCGTCGCGACGGATGAACGCAACGAAGGGCAGGAAGAAAGAAAAATGGATAGATTTGGCGCGTAGGAACAAGTCTGCGTTCGGCGAGCGCGAGCCTACGGCTAATTTCCATATCATTTCAGCTACACGCGCGAGCGTACTTCTGACAATCATCCGTTTTATACCCGTGTACACGTGTCCAGAAATTCGCGCTGACCGATGCACCGGTGCAATCCTCGCCGGGACGAGCATCACTTGAAAATCAAATTCTCGCCGATGCGTTTTGGGCAGCGCGCAGGGCAGAGGGTGGGCACGCTTCAAATACACGCACTTAAGTTGCCATAGTGCGTTTGATAGTTGTGAATTGTTTTATTCGCCTGTGACAGATTGTATTAAAACGAACAAACGGAATGGTAATTGACGCGTTTACCGTGGCCGCGATTCTCGCCGCTGTTTATAACGAGTCGTTTATAAAGGTTATTCCGGCAAACGCGTTGCGAGAATTTCATTTCGAATACGCTCGGTGGAAACGCTACGTCGCTTCCATTGGCTGACGAGCCTCGTTCAAATTGAAAGAGGACCTTGTAACGCTGACGATTTTTCGGGTGAAACTGTTATAAGGATGCGAATTGATATTCGATATATCATGAGGGTGATCCACTCGATCTCGATATTTCTATAATTTTCAAAGTATGCATGGAAAAATTTTGTATTCAAAAGTCTCGTGGTTTAAATTTACTTTTTTAATAGTATACTTCATATACGAAGTGTCCCAGATGTGGTATTGGTAAACGTATATTTTATTATATATATACATATTTCGATGTGATAAAAGAGTGATGATTGAAAGAAAGGATAAGTTGGACGAGTGTGTATATAATATCAAAATAAGCGAATTTAAGGTGTTCACGACTAGTGAATGAAGTGTGATATGGATTACATATATGCGTGTGTAATTTATGAAAGAGGGATAAATGAAAGAGCAAATGGAAACGTTAGTAGCAATTGAGAAATCATTGAGAATAAATGTATGAGAGAGCTTTAAAATTGGATATATTCCTTCTATATTATTAAGCGATCTATTTTAAAGTTTAAAATAAATGTTTATTATATTTGAATAAATATATTATCCATTACTGACACCAGGAACAGTAGTGCAACTGGGAAGGGAGTGATTCAACATACAGAAACGAATCGAAAAAAAGAGAATAACATTTTTTTTATTCGAAGGTTCGTTTTCGAGAAAATTGACATTGGAATATTCACCGAATGTACTTAGCTATGATTTATATGGATAGACCATCGAAACATCGAAGAGGGAGTAATCCTACGTGAAAAAACAAACCGAAAATAAAGAATAACATCTTTTCATTCGAAGCTTTGTTATCGAGAAAATCAACTTTGAATATCCACCAAGTTCAAAGTCGATTTTTTGTGAAAAAAATGTTATGAAGATGATATTAAGCGAAGGAAATTTTCAGTTTTCACGAATTTCCTATCACTCCTAAACCAATAAATTACTAATTCTGTTTAAAAATTCGTAAACTACCTGAAATTCTCTCCGAACTCAGAACACTTTCGCCTTTTGAAATTATAGACACTGTTTTATAAAACACACTTATCTTTGTGCTCGAAGCACACACATTGAATAATATATGGTTAAGATAAATGTATTTATAAATCATAGCTATAAACGATAATTTTAAAAAATGTTTTACGCGACGGTTCTTACGTATCAATTTATTGCTAAAGCAAATTCAGGCCCACTTGTAACATCGCTGTTGCTTCAACCATCGAGTCTTCTTTCAGATTGCAACGATACCCGTCAGGAAAATCATCGAGAGCGATGAGAAGAAAAACGAACCGTAAACTCGATGCAGCATTTTTGCATGCAATCGTGTAACGCAATTAAACGAACAAGATCGATACATATAACGACGAGGGGATGACGCACACGCACGAGCTGGGCTTTAATAATTCCCGTTATCCCCCTACAGATTCTACCACTCGACCGACTCAATTATACGGCCGGTGAAATAATCTTCGTTCATTAATGTTTTAATAAACATAAGGAGGAACGGCAGGTTCCGTTGGAGCACGGCGAACTGTCACGCCGAGTGTCGGGAAAGCTCGCGGGAGGCGCACTTCAGCACATCATTAGTCGGTGTAATCGTCAGTCGACCATAAAAAATCGTGGAACTGCGAGGATGAGACAGAGTGTCGGGGAGAAAAGAGAAGCAGACGAAGAAAATCTAACGAATTACGCGCGCTTCTGCGTTCTTTCGACGCTTCCTTGGATCACCGACAGAGACGCTCCTGTCAGGCGTATAGATAACTAGGTTTGTTCAATTTTAAATCTTTTCTTTAACTGATCGATTGACTTCAAATTTGCAACAGATCTTCACCGAATGTACCTCTATCGCATGAACCACGGATTTCAACATCTGATGTTTTTACCACCTGAAAATCAATATTTAAGTTTTAAAATGTTCTCATTTTTTTTAATTTCCGAAATTTCGCTGTTTTGATGGTACATGCTGAGATACTTCTTAGTTTTTTCCTTTCGAATAATTAGATGGTCCGAAATCAAGTCAGTCGTTCGAGCTCGTTTTATAAAGACACGATTTACCTAAGGTTATATAATTTCCACAATTTTTAATAATTTCGTTACATAAGAATTGGCAATATTCTTCAAGCATAAATAAACCTGACTGAAAGAACTGTATACCAAAACGTATCATGGATCCCTTAAAAAAAATCCCAAAGGAATCCATCTTTATTAAACAGATTACAAGAATACCTTCTTAATTCTTTTAATAGTTTTAGTGCCTTAGAAAAGTTGTTGCTAACGAAATCTTATATCCAATATAATCACCGCGAATAACATTTCTTGTACGATATTATCGCTAACAAAACATCCAATAAATTTAATAAACTCTCAACAAGGCTAACCGTTCATCGAACAAAGAGATTCGCGCCACACACGTCAAAATGACGGATTTTCCACACGCGCGGAACAACATGGGAGTCTTGAAAAATCGTAATCTCGCCGAACGATGAATGATAGGTGCATCGACGAAATTAATCGCGAACGCGAGCGCAATTCGAAACGCTCATGTCGATCCGCGTAAAAACAAAATAATCCCAATGCGTGCATAGAAACTACCGTTTCTAGTTGAAAACCGTTTAATACTTCCGGACACGTTGACCTGCCCCACCAATTCCTCCCGCGTGCGAACGACGCGCGATTAAAATTCTATTTGTAAAGTTCATTATACGGCCCTGTATGCAAAGTGATAATCCCTTTAAAGCGCCGATGTTTTCACTCGTCGATGCACGCCGCTCGATAACATTTGCGATTAACAACTGTTGGCGATTTCCGTGATGTGATTCACGGGCGAATGGTAAGTTACGCACGAGATGGACGAACCAACGCCGCCATTTTGGCGTACGAGCGACAAAATGGCGGCTCGCGCGGCACGCAACTCTATCTCTGCGTTCCTCGCGTAACTTCGAAGCTGTGCATCTCGATAGAAAAAAATCACAGGATCGTAATTCAAATTTGGTTTTATAAGAGAAAGTTGGTAGTATATTGGACGTGACTTAATAATTTTTCGGTTTGTCAGTCGCCATTTGGTGGACTCCTGAACAACGAGAGTTTGGGAGTGGAGATTTCTTGAAGGGAAAGAAGAAATATGGCAATGAGTGTATTGGAATTTGAATTTAAAATTAAAATATGTAATTAACCCTTCTCTTTTGTACTTGAAAAACGTATTTTCTATTGGAATAGAAATTTCTTTGAATATTAATTAATTAATATTATAGTATGTATCGATCTACCATTCGATCAAATTTGGTTTTATAGAGAAAGATTAGTAATATATCAGAGGTGATTCGATAATTTGTTGGTTTGTGATTCGCCATCTAATAGACTCCTGAAAAACAAGAGTTTAAGAATTTGAGAGAAGAACGAAATGTAGCAGTGAGTGTCGTAATTTAAGTTTTAAGTTTAAAATTAAAATATGTAATTAACTCTCCTCTTCTGTACGATACGAGCGTTTGACTTGATTTCTTACAATTGAAAATAACCGGAAACTGAATTTTGTATTAGAATATAAATTTCCGTGAAAACTAATTATTCTGCAAAGAAGTATCTTTCATTCATTAGACAATTAGTAATTACGATTTGTTAATTTCAAGCTCTCGGAGACTAAAAAAGCTGCATTAAACAGTATCATCAAAATATTTTCGAAATTTGAAGAAGAATCGATACTTGTTATTCATTTATTTTGTAAAACTGATACGATAGTCGATCTTCGCGTTCCGATTCGTATTCGTTACACGAAAATACATAAGAGAGCTCTTCGCTCGTAAACATCTGTGTTTTCGTACCTGTGCTATCATTTTGTTGTTATGACTTTCCACACAAACAGGAGAAGTTTTTAAAGGAAAATATAAATTGCAGTTAATTTGTTATATTATCAAGTGCCTGACTCTTATAAATGCAACAGCTATTGGTACAGACTGTAGACGTGTATAAAATAAATAATACGACTCTGAAAAAAATTAAAACGTCCCATTTGCAGTGACCAAAAAATTGATATAATACCACAGTTTATATAATAACCAATAACATTTTCTAAGCTTAGAGCGTTTCGCGTTCAAAATGTTAAGGGAAAGACTGGAATCTCTGTGAGAATTATAAAGTGCACCATAAATTTATCGAATATTATAATTCAACGGCTTAAAAACAAATTCCCGGCGTGACAGAGCGGGAACTAGTAACAAAAAAAGAACTAATAATATAATAGCCGAAAATCCATATTCCAAATATTCGCGATAGAGAACAATTTATCTCTTGATAAAACAAAATCGAATCGCGAGCTTTTTCCCAGCAGATTATACTCGATACATTCGTAAAAGCAATAACGCGATTAACGTGGCAAGGAAAACGGAGCCTTTTCAATGTACACACCGGCGAAATTAAAATAAACGCTTATCGAATGTTCGAGGATCGATTAAATGATAAAAAACGTATATTGGATATCGAGTAGCATAGCCTGGTATTATTTTCCGCGCGTTTTGCCTACGAAATTTATATTAATGCCTGTTAAATGTCGCCGACGAAATGCGCAAGTGCCCGTTTCCATGGACGCGACGATCGAACAGGGCGAAGGGAAATCGCGGAGAAACCGGAGGCGTGAAATTTCAATAACGTCGTTGCGAATTTTCGAGTGCATTACGATAAAAACGCATCAATTTTCTCTACGCCTCCCGATAATCGTATTAGCACCGATACAACACGTTCCCGGCGATATTTCGATACGATTGCGGTACACGGAGGCCGAGAGGGAGAGCGAGAGGGTGAGAGAGAGGGAATTTTCATCGAACAATGGCCGTCGTCGCTTTCACACCCCAACCCTCGCCCCCAGTCTCTCACCGCGGGAACGAAAAACGGGAAAATCGGCGACGAAACACGACAATTATCTGCGAATCGCTAATTTACAATTTTCATTCGTGCACCGGCGCGCATTATGCGCCCCGAAAGGATTACGCGCATTCCGACAACGAATTCGAATTACGATTAATCCAGCTAATACGGGAAACAAAGTGAAAGTTTGGCTGGCTACTAATGCCTGCAGATTTGTTTTCGGTGCTCGTCATTGCTATTGAATTCTGGTCAGAGGATTATGGAAAATTTCTGCCTTTTTTAATTCTATAGCGACCAAACACACCGTCATTGCTAGGTGAGAAACGGAGATTCGAGGTTTCTCGCGAGTCACTGAGAAAATCTTGTCACTGGAAACAGGACTTGGATTTTCTATCAAAAGCAGTATCGAAAATGCACTTGGTCCAAGGTTAAACGTGTCTCGTCGACCTTGTTAAAGATTAAGTCGCAATTACTTGACGAACGAACATCGAAATGAAAGCTTTCCTTTAGAAAGCATCCTTCCGACACGCTCACCATTCAATCTGGAAACTCTATTTTTCCATCACCAAATCGTGTGATGAGAAAATAATTATGGCTAAGATACTAATAGGACGCGAGAATTCATGTCAGTAGATGTATTGGGTTGTTCGAAAAGTCATTTCGTTTTTTCCCAACAGAGGTCCTCTGTTTATATTTATTAGATCTATTTACTAAGTCCCAATTATATTCTTTTACAGCCAACTTCACACTTAAGCCGCATGAAAAAAAAAGAAAACGAAATGACTTTCCGAACAACCTAATAGATACTTGAACATTTTTTTCCTGTCGACACGATAGACATGGCGCATATTCGGAAACCATCGAACTTCAGCGAAATACACGCATCCATTTTCGAAGCCTCTCGTGAGCAAGAGCCGGCGTGCGGAAAGTTTAATCGTACTCTTTACTCTTTCAAATAGTCTATCGCCTTTTGAAGTGCTGGACCGAACAAAAGTACCTAGATACATTGGTCGTAATCCTTCCATCTCTGACTAAATCACGACATTATTATAGAAACGTGAAACTTTAACCCTTTGTGATCCGAATTCATTTCAATTTTGTTACCAGCAACCCTTAATGCTTTTAAATTTTATTTAGTCGAATTTACGTCGACTAAACAATAGTGCAATTTAAATAAAGAAAGTAAGAGACAAATTTGATTAAACGTCAGTTTTATTTACACTATTGTTATACTTTCAAGTGTATTATCCCTTGAAACAGTTTCCGGATGTCAAGTCACACTCGACACAGGACTGCAGAGGGTTAAACGCATATTTCTCGAAACTCTGTCCGCGATTTCTCAAAAAGTGTTTAACACATTAGCATGAAATTTTGCACAAATGGTCTATCGCCTTTTAAAGTACTGGACCGAACAAAAGTACCTAGATACCTCGGACATAATCCTTCCAACTCTAACTAAATCGCGATATCATTATAGAAACGTGATACTTTAAACACGTATTTCTCGAAACTATGTTTCGATTTCTCAGAAAGTATCCTATAAGTTTACACGAAATTTTACATAAATATTCTTTATATTTGTGGCTATGAATGGTACTATAATTATTCAAAAATTCACATTCTTTTTATCCTTTTCATAATCGTATATTTGAAAAGAAAGTGAAAAGATCGATAAGATACATTCAGATTCTCGCCATTTCTTTATTTACCGATATTTTTCATTCTTTTTAATATCGATCATAGCTATACTCGTTCTTAACAGAAATCCTGTTGAGTTTTTTATTTCAGATAACAGAATGAGTTTGAATTACGGACACCATCGATAACAGATTTTTAAGTGATCCTTCAAATAATGATTCGTAACACAGGAATTTTCAATCTTTTTCAACAAAAAATCCAACACGTGTAATCCAAAGCTGTACAAATAAAACCTACTAATTTCGAAATATAAGGTTTTAATTGTTCGTTGCAACAATCTTTCAATCTTTCGCGACAAATCGAGCAAAATACTAGAAGATGCCTCTTGACAATAAGCTAGAGAGACCTTGAAACCTAAGTTTACAGTAGCTAGTTAAGGGTGAACGCTTGGATGGATACGTTCCACAGATGTGACGACCAAATAATTAACAGCAAACTGTCAAATTAAACGACATATAATAAACGTGATACCAACTGCATCTGAGCAACAAGGTTCGCAGAATGAGGATAGTTACCTTGATAGACAGACAGATAAATACCATACAACAACGGTGACTAAATTATAACTCGTAAATCAAATGTAGTTCTCGAAGAGGATCGCAAGCTGATAACTCTAACTCTACTAAAATTATTAATGAACATATGAATTTATTTATTCATGTACACATCGATACTTTTCGTTGTGTAATTAATTAAGTTCATAAATTTATTTATATATATTCAATAGAAATCGAATTTTTATAACATAATAATTAAATCTTTAATATTTGAAAAATTTAATTATTGATTGGAAATTTTATCTTCTATGAATTTTCACAATTGTATTGACATATTTGACTAATAACTAGACTAATATTTACTAATTGACTAATAACCAAATAAAGAACATTCAACTCTCCAGTTTCAACACAATAATGAGCATTTAGTTTAACTCTGTATATAATATATAGCTGTATGTCTATATATTTCATTAACACTAGGTTTAAGGACTTTTTTTGTATACCTATCTTTATGGAAACCCATCAGATTTACGGGTAAAGAAACCTATGTATTTTCTTTAAAAAAAAGACCATGAGTTTAATTTAAAAGCAATTACAATATTAACAGACTTAATATAAATTGAGTAAATCTATTAATATTGTATAATTAGAGCAACCAATAATGAGCATTTGGTACAGTTTAATTTCCCAGTGTCATACTTCTATGAGACCCTTCATCGTTATATTAGATCATCCCATAAGTTCATGCCGATTTTTACTTTTACCACTTAAAATTATATGTCAAATAAACCTTTAAATATTAAGAAAAAATATAGTCGTCCTTTCGTCCCAACAGAACCTTAGTTATTATACCGGTTTATTGCCTTATGTTTATAAAATTCGACGAAAAATGTAAATAGCTCCATGGAACGAGCTTATAAGATGACCTAATATAATAGAAAAAGAAATACAATTTTCTACCTAGAAAATTGTCAAAACTTTGTTGCAACATTGCATCTACCCAAAACTCTATTGCAATACTGATACCTCAAGACTATATTCTACTATCATGGAATAGATTTGATCCTACACTTTTCTCAGCGGACTATATATTTCATTAAACCACAAGTACAGAGCATTTGGTACAGTTTAACTCCCCAGTGTCATACTTCTGTGAAACCCTTCGTCATTGTACTATCTGTTACTATACGTAATTATCCGCATTAGTATCAATTGTCACACTTTTACTCGAAAGTCTACTACCGTTTCCTAAAGTCACTTATAATACTCATAATAATCATAACATACTTGTCCCGTTTCAAGACTATAATCATAAGAATAAATCTCATTATATATCTGAATCGCCTTTATTTCATTGCCCACCCATCATTCCTAAATAATAATAGAAAAAACAGATACAATTTTCTATCTAGAAAATTGTTCAAAATTTGTTGCAACATCTACTCTAAATTCTATTGCAATTCTGATACCTCACGTGTCCACGGTCACCGTGCCGTGACACCGACAAGGTGTCACCTAGCAAAGGGACCCAGGAAAGGAGAGAACTGCGACGAGAGAATATGGCATGCAGCATCGGTCCAGTGGCCCAATTCGCGTATTCTTTCTCACGGCTGAACAACGCAGGTACGTGTATCGAAATTCTATCTGCGAACGATGCGTGGAAAAGTGCTATCGAGAAGTAGGCAGGAACATCGCGTATCTCGAACGCACGTTCCCAGCCGTCCCGTGCCATACACCGAGTAAAACCAAATTCAACTGCAACCGTGCTAAAGGGCTTTTTTTTATACGGCGCAAACCTAGCGAACGCAGGGCGAAATAAACGACAACGTGAGCCGCACCTCCGCTTCAGCGCGCGCGCGCACACGCGCGCGAGTAGTCGAGGGGGTTGCACGAGGGTTGGATGGGGTATACGTGTATCGATAGGCGCGAAACTACGAGCGTTTTGTACACGAGATGAACCGTTCGCCGGCGTAACAGTAGATTTTTTTTTTTTTCCTTTTTTTTCGAATCTACGGAGAAATTCCACGATCATGAACGAACGATAAAAAAGAAAAAAGGGAAAAAAAAGGGGAGGAAGTGCGGGAAAAAATTGCATCGGTACATCGATATGCGTAAATTGCGCGCGAGAGAGGGAATAATATTGAGGCGACCTAGAAATTCTGTTCCGTTCACGGGTGGGAATCGTTACCGACGGAATTTATAAGCGATCGGGAAATTTACATGCACTCCATGTCAATTACTTGAAGATTAATCGAACGGCCGGACGGATTAACGGCGATTAATATCGTTAACATTGCCCGTCCACCGCGCGGAAAATGAAAATGGATGCAGGTAATTTGAGAAAGTATGGAATCGTGTTGTTACGTCATGTGTATCGCGTGAACGTATCGGCGCTGAGTTTGTTTCTGCGTTTCATTTACGCGATATACAGGGTAGGTGAAATTTAATCTTAAACCGTAACGCGTTGTTGTGTAAGAAATATTTCAAAAGAGAAGTCGTTTGGCGCAAAGAAGTGTGATAGTTGGTTTCTTCCTATTTCATAGTTTTGTCGGGATATGTAGGTACCTGGGAATTTTTTACCATAATTTACTGTATTATGCGATTGACTCTTTGGGGTGCACGATTTTGAAAAATAAAATGTTGAAAAATGTTGAAAAATCTACGTTCCGAGAAGGATTGTTTATATAAACATTGGATTAGAATTGGGGGTTTAGGCGAACTGAGTTGACTTTTCTATAAGAAAGATTCCTTGAGAAATAAAAGATTAAGAAGAGAATATAGATCATACTTATTTCGCAATTTCAAACCCATAATCTCAAAATAAAATAAATCCATGTTACGCGGAATTTTATTGCGTTTTAAATTAAACAAAAATGGTATATTTTTATTGACAAAGGTGTCGCATAATAGAAAAATAGAAAAAAATGATAATAATTCGATTCAATTTGTCGTTATAGGTTGGGACTCAAGTAGTCCCAAGTATTGTAATATTTCAAGATGGAGCTAAAAATGTCCCAGCATGCATTACTATGCATCAAAAAGGTGGGACATTTTTAATTTCATCGTGCCCTAAAGAGATAAAGAATAGTGAATGCAAAGTAACATGACAATTATATTCACGGGTAAAGGAAACCCGGCATTTTCGTTAAAAAAAGAAGCGGAATTTAATTTGGAAACAATTACAATATTAAGAAACTTAATATAAGTTGATTAAATCTATTAATATTGACGGGTCCCGTAAATCTAGTGTTAAAAATTACTGCTCTGTATGCTTCTCTTCGTAATTAATTTAGGTGGAGGAATTAAATGATCCACCCTGTATATCGCCTATAATTAATTCTTTATTTCCTCTCTTTCTATTCTTCTGGAAATAAGTGATGATGCATAGTTGGCAGGTTAATTAGCGTATATAGTAAAACATGATAACGTTATGTTTTATCATATAACAGATATGATAACTAAAACTGTAATAGAGAACAACGAAGGAGTTGAAAATGTTTTATTACACGGAACAGAGAAGCCCGGCAACGCGAAAAGCTGAAACTCGTCATAGAAATTTCTGTTGAAATATATTACAATTATACCATGCACGCCTGCAAAGCTAGCTTTCTACCCCTTTCAAACCCGATCTTCCAAACAAATTACTAACTACTTCCGCGATAGTTTCCATCTCACGAGCAAGCAAATTTGACTCACCTCACCTAACCCAATGATATCATAAACGAAAAATACAGCGAACAGTTCGTTACCAACCCCTAGAAACCGTTTGATCTCTCAGTCAATATTAAATACACGAATACCATTGGGTAATTCGTCGATCGTTTGAAACGCGTTTGTTCATAATTTCCAGCAAAAAGAATCGCACCTGCTAAAACGAAAATGAAAAGGGAGAAAAGAATGTCAATTTGCATTTTAGAATGTTTTCTCAAATTCGCATACTTTGATCTGGTTCGTGTTTGGATTATTAAACTGAGTGAATTGTTGACTGATGAAAATAGAAAACATAATCTACTTTTTATTATTCCAAAGACAGAAGATCGAATTAAAAAATGTCTTTTCGTTTTGTAATTCAGAATATTATACGTATGAGTATATTTCTTCAGTTTAATTGTAACTATGACTTCAATTACAACTGTAATTACAACTACTACTACGATTCCAAGTATATATTATAATTGTAATAACTGTACCCGCAGATAGAAAAATAGTAATAATTTTCGTTTATGATACTTTTCGTATCCATATTTGAGTAAATACATAATCTTAATTTAACACAATATCTCGAAGTTATTAAATACTTTGTATATGAGCTATTATAAATTATTTCAACGCATATATGTAGGATTGGGATTAGTACGGCCCTGAATGTTTATGATAAAGACGAGTGAAAGTTTAGCTATGCATCCTGAATGTCTGAAGAATGCATGAGAAATGCGTGAATGAGAAAGAAAGCCTATGTATGAAAGGAGACAGATTGAAAAATTTAAATAGAAGTGTTAAGGACAAAAGCAGTTGTAAGTCAGTTTTTAAGNTGAAAGGAGACAGATTGAAAAATTTAAATAGAAGTGTTAAGGACAAAAGCAGTTGTAAGTCAGTTTTTAAGAAGAGTTCAGTTTTACGTCAGTTTTAGTTTCAGTTGTCAGTTCAGTTTCTAGTCAGTTTCTGTGCAGTTTTTCAAGTAAAAGTTTCAGGTCAGTTCAGTTTCAGATTTAAGATAGAATCAGTCAGTTGTAAGAATAGAGAATCGAGAGAGCTCGTGGTCAAATAGCTTTTAATCCAGTTTACTGTTATTGTATTAATAAAGTTATTATTCATAAAGTACATAAAGTTATTCTTCAGTGTGTAAAATAAAATTCTTGGAAAATCACGTCATTTCTTTTTCGATGATAAATGTTACGTCCTCTATTTATTTTCTTTCGCCGCTATAATTACGGGACAAATTAAATTCATTGGCTGCTATTATTGTGGAAATGGCGAACGGGCTGATAGAATGAGGAACGATAGCTATTATCTTATTCTATTATATATAGAACGAGTTTATTTACGATAGTGCCGAACGTTTAGGATACGTGAGAAAAGCATGATTGAAAAAGAGAGCATAAGTATGAAAGAAAACGAAGTGCAAAGTTTAACCCTTTGCGGTCGTATTAAATTTATACATAGGTGTCATGTTGGTCAGAATTAATTTTCGTTGATTGAACAGTAGTGCATAGGATACAGGATCATGAAGGAAAAACAATATCTATTAATTCTCTTTTAAACTTTAGAGACCGTCTTTATTTATACTAGACTTCGTTATCTCCAATTGATAAAAGCACAACATTGGTTCGTGAGAAGGTTTCTTAGATGTTTATGTTCTTTGATTAGAAGTATAAACTGCTATGAAAGTTAACTCTTTGCGGATGAGGAAAGAAGTTAACAATAGATCGAGTATATACCAAATAAATAAAAATAACAAATCGAGGGAAATTTTCTGAATTAAAAAATATGTACATCGACGACAGTCCGTATTTTCCGTTATGTTTCGAACAATTTTTACTCTAAAAGATCAAAAAATGTTCACATATATTACGACATTCACTCTCAGAAGATTAATATAAGGATTAATACAAGATTAGTATGGTTCTCTGCTGTGGTGTCTGAGAGCAGACATACGATCACAAAAGATTAGAAGAAGAGCGACAGAATATGCAATATTCAGTATGCAGTATTCAGTAGTCAATCATCAATGTCTGTGTTCGAATTAAAAGTCAAGAATCTAATTATTATTTTAACACTAAGTTTACGGAACCCGTCAATTTGACGTATGGGTTGCTGCAATTATACAATATTAATAGGTTTAACCAACTTATATTAAGTCTGTTAATATTGTAATTATTTTTAAATTAAACTCATGGCCTTTTTTTTAAAGAAAATACGTAAATCTGACGGGTCTTCATGAAGATAAGTATACAAAAACAGTCCGTAAACCTAACGTTAATAAAACACCTTTATTATTAAAAGAAAAAGAGTCTTCGTTTCCTTCAACCATTATTATCAAGGGATAAAGAGAGAATGCAAGAAGATACAGAAATACGTCTACGATAACAAATTTACATACATCGTTGGTATATAAAAATTCGACAAATATAGCGGAATTAAAAACTCTTTGCCATGTAGCGACGTGAACAAACGTCCTGGCGCGTGATCGGGCATGAGTGTTGGTCGCGTTTACACAAGATC
Source organism: Euglossa dilemma (assembly GCA_002201625.1). NCBI lineage: Eukaryota > Metazoa > Arthropoda > Insecta > Hymenoptera > Apidae > Euglossa > Euglossa dilemma. The sequence goes on from NIJG01000062.1 coordinate 500,100, forward strand.
TCGCGATAGCAGGAAGAAGACGATTCCCTATAAATTTGCCGTGGAAGCGACTCTTTCGTATTCGCGTCGTAGCTTATCTCGCGACGCGGATGCCAACGAGCCGTGCTTCGTGCCCGAAGCCGAACGCCTTATCTCGATCACGAGATTCGACTGGAAGGGTTTGTACATACGGATGACGCGTAGGTGGCTCATATCGGTCTATGCAAAGTTATTCCGTCACGTCGCGGCCGACGTGAGTGCATCGCCTCTCGTTTCCCGGCACGAGCGCGGAAAAGTCCACGGAAGTCGGTGTAACGATAAATCTCTCAGCGACAGAGAGCCCACCTTCGAAGCCAATTTGCCCGCAGCTTCGATAAACAAGAATTTGATAAACGCGCCGTGACAAGATGGCCGGGTCTCTGCGACAGACACCGAGAACTCGCAATTCCAGACAATGATGGCTGACATTCAGAGACCGGGTGGTCTTGTTCGGTCCCGAGATCGAACTTTCAGAATCGAGATGGAAATTGATTTATTTGTTTATTACCGGTGTTATAGTATTATACTAGAAATAAAACTCTGTATATTAACGATGTAGAGGGAATCCCTATTCGTCTTTTTATTTGATATTGTATACCTTTTATCTTCCGCGTATTGGAGACGTTTTTTCATCTGTGTAGATCCAAACAGTCCTGATTCTACTCTTGTGTAGTAAATATAATACCATATTCTTCCACCGTTTACGTTTCATTTTATTGTAATCTCTAAACAACCGTTGTTATAAAATAAATTACGTGGTATGAATATTTAATATAACGATTTATTGAATTAATTTAAGAATCTGCACGATAGTTTGTTAACGATTCCATTTCGGGTTGTTATCAAACTATTTCGACGAAGACTAGGATTTATCGATAACAATTCGACAGTGAATAAATGTACCTCAGAGAGTGGAAAATAAATAAAAAGTATTATACGACTTCGTAAGAAAAGAAAAACGAAAAAAGAAAAATCTACATATATATTATATTTATACTACATACATATATAAATAACATAAAATAATTCTCTCTCTCTCTCCCTCTCTCTTCTTCATACACGCTAAAATAAAAAATTTTGCTCCCTAACCTAACCTTTAAGAAACGATAAAGTAAGGATAAAATATACTTACCCATACTGCAATGTATATGAGCTGCAATTACGAAAATTACGGAATAATGCAAATCATATTTCTTCGTTAATATCGAATCACGAATACTGAATCAAGTCATACGAACATAAAACTATATCCATCACTTGATTTGATGCATAACCTAATCTTTAAACGATTACATTAAATACTACATATTTAATAAAGATAAGATTATTAATAAAGATATCAGTATTGATATATATTATCACTGAACCTACCGTGGGCTATATGACAGTTTTTAAATCTGTCATTCGACACTTTGCGTTCAGCAGTATATTACGTCATCTCATAAATTCGTTTCGCGGCACTATTTATATTTTTCGTCGTATTTTATACACTATGTCGATGATTAACATCTTTGCCAACGAAATAGGAATAAGTCGTAGAACAAAAGGGCGACTAAATTTTTTCTTAATATTTAAAGGTTTACTCGACATATAATTTCGAATAGTTAAAGTAAAAACCATCACGAAGTTATGGGATGACGTAATATTATAAGTCACTCGTCTTGGTAATTTTTCTTCGAATGTACGTGTAATCGATCTTTCAACGTCTCCCTTTATTCTATTTTTCTACTGCATTTACATTTATCGGTCATTTGACCGTGGTAGGTTTACTGTTAATATATATCGGTGAAAGATCCTTAAATACGTAATATAACATTTTTAGCGATAACCTTAAAATCTCAGCCTCCTGACCTTACACGGAAAAATGTCAAAGATGTAACCCAGTTAGGACGAACAACTATGCTAGACAAGTTCATCAACTTTGAATATAGAGTACATACTCTATAATTTGCCGTCTCCTTTTAGTACTATGCAACGCGATACCTACGTTTAAATCTTCTGCCAAAGAATGTCAGTACCTTAAAACGGGATGTACAGTGCAATTAACGCTGTACACGCGCGCAAACTCCATACTGAAAATAAACAAACAACCGCGACGCCATCTGGCGGTTTCGGCGCGAACTAAAATACCCGCAATCGCGCCACTTGGCACATCTTGATACGACTTTTCCAATGATCCAGACGAACCGACGCACTGTGAGACCGATGCGTCAAAAAGCGACAAAAGGTCATATTAACCCTAGTTGCACTAGTAGAAAACGAGTAGAAATTTCACAGATTTTTTGTTACAAAACTGATGTTACATTTTGTAAGTGGTAAATAAAGAATGGTATAATAATTGACACGTAAAATTATTTAATTTCGATATCTCGCATATTGTTATATTATCTTAAACTTGATATATCAATTAATACGGGTCTTCAAAATTTTGTGGTGACTGGCAGTCACCTCTCGAGCGCAAAGGATTAGAAATGTGTGAAAACAAAATAAACTCTCACCTAACTTTTAATATAAAAGTGAATCTTCTAGCGTTTTTACTTTTCGCGTAATACTTCGTTTTAGAGATCGAATACAGCCGAAAAATAAAAATGTTTTGATATACACGAGTATCATAGAAATTTATCCTATGGAAATGCGAATGCAGTTGTTGTTTATAAAACGTGTATAAATTATCAAATTTACGATACCTGAAGAATAATTCTTAGAGAACGATAGCAAACCACCTATCATATTGTAAATTTTCAAACTACGTTTTGAACTTCAGAAGATTGTTAATTTTCCGAGATTTTAGAACAAAAATGTATTTTCTTCTTCTTCTTTTTTTTTTTTTTGGTAGACTGTTATTTGCTAGTTCCGTTGCAGTTAGTATTCCGATTATGCATAGTCAAGACTAGAGAAAACTGAATGTGAGAGAGCAATTTCGATTACGAATTCGTTTTCGCGGAAGTAAATTCCGCAAGAAATACCCGATGGGTACTACAGACTAAAATTCATATACACAGTGTTATCCTTGCTAAATAATAACTTGAACTTCAATTATCATCAATTCTCGCATCTCTTTTTCATCCGAAGCTTCTCTTACTTTGTTTCTCGCCCTTTCTTTCGTTTCTCCCTTCTTTCCGTTCCCGAGGCCGCTTGTCTACCGGTTTCACTGCTGCAGGCACTTTTCAAAGCACTAAATGGCAACCAAGATGGAAACTTAGCGGTCTCGTTCAGCTACCCTTAACGTTTTGCGGACTGAACTTCTCGGAAAATAAGGGGAAAAAACAAAGGGAGAAGAAGCGGGATAATTCCAATTGGGGTCGAAGTTTGACGCATGCGGAAACGTTAATCTTTGATGGCAAATTCGAGAAAAAAAATTAGAAAACTGAAATAACCCCTTGAAAATTGAAACGAAATAATTTCTACCCAGGGAAAACGGGTTAACATGCACTCGAAAACTTTTTCGCTATGAAGAAGCTTTTCTTACGTTTCTATAATCTCGGTGATACCTTTCATACAAAATTATGCAAAAAAATTGTACGTTTGGAATGAGTGAAATTATTTTATTTCGATATTTCGCGCATAATTATCGTCGCTTATTTGTCGTTTAAGTTATGGCATTAACTGAGAGTCATCTCTCGAGTATAAAGGGTTAATTATTGGAAATTATAGATCGAAGTAGCTTTCAATACGAAAACTACCAAACAGTGAATTGTTTCGGATATTGTATTTTTACAATTTTACAATTTAAAGAAATTTATGCTTACTAAGATCGAAATAATTGTCTATAATTATTCGCCTTTCCCATATTACTATAATTACCTTCATTTGCGTAAAATATATGCAACTGCTCGTTATAGGTCGATTAATTTTAGTTAACTATATTCCCTCCACGATAAAATTACGTAAGAATTTTAGAAATTCTCTGAATCTTGCGCACGCTAGAACGCGTGGAATATAATTATGGTCACGTGATTAGTATAGGTCGTAATCACGAGGTTTAACGCGAAGAATTCGTGACTCGTTCGACTCGTCGCTGAAATTTCTTGTTCATTTGCAATATTCAAAAAATAAACTCCTACTAATAATGACACTAACATTATTTCAGATAAAAGTAAAATAAATAACTGTTTCACAATTGCGTACACAACGAAGTATGAAAATAATGTATTTAGAATTCTTTTTGTTTAATAATACCGTTGTTACTGTACCAAGTTCTGCTAATTTATGTACATTTCCACGTGGATGTTTATGAAACATATTTCCGCAAAACAGCGGTTGCTTTATGCTTCGTAGCAAGCAAATGCATCGACGTAGAAGCAGAGTTTTCACTGCAAATAAATATACCTCGAACCGAAAGTTTTTCCCGACAACCGCAAGTAAATAGAAAGTAAAATGTCTCGTTGAAGAAATTAAAACATTTCCTTTGACCACCGCTTAAACAAAGGTAAGTGTTCCAAGCAAATGAACGTGCTATGCGACATGCCAACTGTGCTTGCCAAAATACAAGCGAAACGAAAGTAAAATATCTCTTTCGCTTTGAAACATACCATTCGACGTGTCAGGTATTGTCAAAATTTAAAAAACGCTTTTGTTGGTTAATTTGAAGAAAATACGCGAAGAACAACTTCGCCTTTTCAATATTCAATGAAATAATCGATTTGACTCGTCACTTTTAAAAAATTGTTAACTTTTTTTAGTAACTTTTATAATATTACTAATTTTTAAACGTGCAATAAATAAGTATTTAAAATCAGATACCCTGGATATAATGATACACGTAACGCAGTATATAATGTAATATAAAGGTGTTAAGAAATTTTTGTATGTCGAAATTGTTATAATCAAAATAAAAAGAAATTATGGTATAACAGTTAAACATTTCCTTGAATGATTTCCATTTCGAGTAATAGTTATAGTTGATGAAAATTTTGTTTGATTTCCAATAATCAATATAGGCGAGGAAAATTATTTTTGATTACGAATAACCATAATCGTAGCCATGATTTTATTTTAATTATCACAAGTACGTTAAAATAAAGATATCTATATCTAAATATAGTTTTACACTAATTACCCGTAATGATAATAAAAATTGACAATGGCCGAAGGTAACAAGAAAAAGTGTTTCTCGTCGATACCCATAACCAAAATAAAATCCTAGCCTTGATAACTGTTATTCGCAACGAAAAATAATTTCCATCATCTATAACCGTCAGTCGTAACTAAAAACAATTTCCATCGCTTGTAATAGTTATTCATAACTGAAAAAGATTGAAAAAATTCTATAACAAAATATAAAAACCGACAAATTCATCTCTAAACACGGTCAAGAATATTATCCTTATTTCCACCTAAATTACCCATAAATATATGTTACGATATTTGTAATTAATCTAGCGATTATGTATAATTACCTGTTATTACATATAATCACCACTAAGTTTGGTAAATCTGCTAAATATTCTTTTCTCTAGAATATAGGTGTAGTTTGTTTTATACGAGTTCTAATAATAAAATTATTTTCTCCACTTTAATCTTTCAAATTTCATTCAGGCTACATTCGTGTGACTCAAAATAGCCATTTATTAAATTTTCGATTGTAAATTATAAAATATCATTATTCGCTGCCTCTCGTGCCATAGTATCCAACGAAAAGCTATGTTTCTGATTAGTAACTAGATAAATATTCACGAATTCATATTTATAATTATAATCTTGGTGGTGATTATATTATACATAATCACTAAATTAATCACATTTACCGTAAGATATACAGTAGAACGTCGATGATGCGAAATAATCGAGCAACAAAGTATTTCATTGAAGAAAATTATCGTTCACGGTTTTATATTCCGAATTATTTCTCATGACTCTCGGAATAATTTTTCACTTTCCAATTAATTACAATCTTCCTACTGAAATATAACTACACGTGTGACACTGTGTATCAAAATTCGCATAATCGACGTTCTACTGTGCATCGTACGATTAATCATGTCTACAATATGTTCATTTAAATCATATGACACTGTATCTGTATTTCCACGTGTCGATTGGTATAGGGGCCCCAGCACAGTACCGAGGTTCTTCGTTCTTCGAGGTTCTCCCGAGTTTCACGATCACATTTAGCCGAGTCGCGCAGTTAATTCGGGGTCCAATTGTCCGCGATACACTTAGGAAAATAAACAAAAGACGAGACAAACGCGTCGCGACGCAAGAGCGGCATATATCCTGTGGAAGAGCTGGAAGAGCCGAGGGCGAATCCAGCCCGCAAGGAATATCTGGATTTCCCTCCATCCTCTCGGCCTTCTTCATTCGCTTAGGTTCTTCGTTAGCGGTTTCGAGGGTGAAGCACCGTGGAGTTAGCTAATTGGTTGAACGCCTCGGGCGGCTACTCCCGGAATCTATGAGATATCCGGAACCCTTCGGTCTGCCGCCATATTTTCCGAACCTTTAGTCCCGCTCCGTATCTCTACCTCGGCATCTGAAACGACGCAAGGAAGAAGAAGGTGTAACTATATACTTTCTTCGAGATTACGAAATCGCGTTTTCGAAGGGAAAAGCTCTGGTTTGCAGAGGGTTGAGGAGCAGAGAGAGAGAGGACAGGAGAGGAGAGCAAGCTTCGAGAACATTCCCGTGGAGTTTATCGCGAAAGTTTTCGCCGGTTGTCCAAGGATAAGGACAAAATCCGCAGATCTCACACGGCGACAATGAGGACTTCTCTGGACGATATCCTACGATCGTAATATAGTGCCACCGATTCCTGTGGCGAGAATAGCCACGAGATACCGCGATCTCTGTTTCCCAGTTTTAACCTTTCTTCTCTTCAAGCTAGACGTCCTAGAATTGTGGGAACGCATCCGTTGATGAGCTGGGTATTTTCCACTGTTTCCATTTTCACTGACATCGAGTCAATGGGAGCCTAGCTCACGCTTTTACGAGTGCCCCATGACTCGCAAACACCTGGCCCACCCCAACATTACTTTGCAACCTTTTGCGGTCCGAATTATATTTCAATTTTGTTACCAGCAGCTTTTAACGCTTTTAAATTTGTTATTTGGAAGTAAAGAATAAGGCAATTTAAATAAATAAAGGAAGAAGCAAATTTGATTAAGTGTCAATTGCATTTACACTATTGTTATACTTTGTAATTTTCAAGTGTATATCTCCATTAGAACCACAAAGGGTTAACCCTGCGCATTCGAGTAGCGACGCTCTCAATGTTAATTAATATATCAAATTTAAAATTACGTGGAACGCCGAAGTAAAGTAACTCTACATCTTAATTTTTAGACGATTTCTTATTCACCGTTTTAAAAATGTCGTCGACTTTATGGCAGAAGGTTTCCGAATTACTATCTTTCTCTAACGAAAAAATCGCTGAGTCCAAAGGGTTAATACAAGTTGCGAATGATAATAATGATGAATGCAGGATACAAAATATTTGTGACAATACGATAGCTTGTATAAATATATACGTGGTGCATAATATGTAGGAATGGGATGCGTAAGGCCCTGAATGAATGTGACGAGTGGTTGGGACTCAGGACGAGTGTAAGTACTTGGGCTAGGTCCTGAAAAAATCAGTTCGCTTATGACAGTAGTATAGTACACACCTTTTCCGAGTAAAGGCGTCCTGTTAATCGTCAATCAATCGTCATCGATTAAATCTTTTGTTCTCATACCCGTGACTATCCCTTTGGAATTATAGCGAATGATTTGTTACTTACGCGTTCAACGCTGGTCACTGACTGATATTCGAAGCCATGGCCAACTCGGAGATAATTGACAGGAAATATAATATAAACAGACCGTACACCTGGTCGTCGATGTGGTTGAAAGATTTGTGGCTGTTGAGCGTCGATGCTCAAGACCGATTTCGTAAACATAATTTATTATTCATTGTTCGGGTAGACTCTGATGTTTTGGTCACGTGTCGTACAGGTGTAAGTGTTCAAATTACCCGCCAATTCTCGTTGAACGCGGGACAATTAACCCTTTGAGCGGTTTTGTCGTGACCTGAGTCAATTAATAGCGAATATTACGGGTATATATGTACCGCTTACGTAATGTCTTATACATATGGATGTTTATGTTATATACCTTGATTCGCGTGCCGTGTTAGATCTGAAATTAATGCGTTGTATTAATCAACTTTCAGTTTGCGTATGTAAATCAGATTGTGTATGCAGCTAATTAAATGCGAGAGTAACAAATGAAAATACATTCTACAAAATTTGAAAAGTTTGAAAGAACTTAACACAGTAGAGAAAGTGTCGAATTAATTCTCTACAGGTATTCAGAGGTCGCTAGTTACCAAACCTAGTAAGTTTATCACTCGTTTACCATCGGTTAATAACGTAGAAATTCGACTTCCAAACATTTCGTAAATTGTTATCCCGGTAATTCTAATGATAATAATTATTATTTATCCTATTTTAATATCGATGACTAATTCTAAAAATTATTAAAATTAATGTTATAATTTAAAAATTGATTTTTGGCTTTAAATCATTTATTGTCAACATATACGAGTGATAATATGGGATCGAAATTCTTTACATCAAACAATGTTAGGTAACAAATTAAGATAAGATATGTGAAATTATGTACAGATGTATAAATTATTATATATTTTTCTGCTATTAGATTCTTTTGATTAGTAATTTTGTTTTATTATAATTGACAATTCTTTAGGGTGACTACGAGAGATCACAAATTTCGTTACGTCTTAGAAATAAAATTACAAAATTTTCTTTATATTTATATTAATTTACATTCTATTTTAAATCGCATGAAGGCTTTGAAAATGTGTTACGCGATACATCTATACTATAATTCGTCTATGCACCTACATTTAAATGTCTTTCTGTACTCGATCTATCAATTTATTAATAAAGAAATTGTAATAAATTAAAGAACTAACAACTAGGAAAAAACAATTACTAAAGATATTAAAATTTCATATACAGTATAATTGTCATTATCTTAGAAAAAGTACACAATTGTACATAAAATTATCAGAATTGCAATATCAGTGTCGCCAACTAAGTATCAATATATGTTCCAAGTTATGAATAACATAAAGAGATAGACCTAGAATATGTCATACAAAGGCAGTAAAGTTAGTAACTGTTGATGCTAGCGTCATTTATGACACAAAAAATATTTTTGATTATTGTATATTGTAAATTACTGGTAAAATAAATTTATTAATTTAAACGTCTATCGTTTTAAATAAATTCAAAACTATCATATTAATTACATTATGGGAATGAACAAATCAGTATTTCTTATTTCTCTTTTGTTAACTATACTTGTTAATAAAGGTATAATAAATTGTTATGTAAAAAGTAAATTAAACTTCAAATATTTATTTTATAATATATATTATATTTTCAGGAGAGAGCTTGTACTGTTACAGATGTAATAGTAATCAGCCTGGGTGTGGCACACCTTTAAATTGGTTATGGTATTGGGGAGAAACTTGCCCAGAATATGATGACAAATGCATAAAAATTATTGAAAGGAAAGGAGGTAAAATTTTTGTATACATTTCTAATACTCGTACACTAAAGAAAAATTAATCTTCCTTTATTGATATATCAATTACGTTATTAAATATGTTTCAGCTGAAAGCATGATAACGCGTGATTGTTTGAGTTCTGTACGTAGCTTTAGAACAGATATTCCAGCTGATCGATATGAAGGTTGTCGACCTGCTGCAAAAGATTTGCATTTAGGACATTATGTAAATAATTCTATTTGGCAGCTAGACATTCATAGAGATTATTATGATGAAGTAACATGGTGTTTCTGTTATTTTGATCATAGATGTAACAGTGCAACTAGTAGTAATGTCTCAGTCTTATTATTATTATTATCTATAGGTTTTGCAATACAACAATTTATAAAAGAGACATTTACCAAATATTAGATATTTATATTAAAAGTTTGACAAAGTTATTATTTTAAAGGATCAAATCAAGTGCATTTATTTAGAATAATATTACAAATTAAGTTTATTATTGTTGTATATACTGTAAATAAGCACTTGAGAAAGAAAAATAATTATTTTTAAACAGCAACCAATAGAGATTAATGTGAATCATTAATCTTATAAAATATTCAGTAGATTATTTCTATGTTTATTAAATTTATCACTAGAGAAATTAGTATAGTAGAAATGACATGACATTTAAATCTATTGACATTTTGCTATATAATATCTAATTGTGATTCTTATTCCATCCAAAAAATCTATTTACAAATTAGGAAGTAGTATTATTTTTATACGAAGTATCACTATGTAAACAAACAGATGTCAATTAATATATATATGTATACATCTACTATTCTTACTGCTAATGGAAAACTTTTCTTAGCAGATAATAAGAAACAAATAATTTTTAAATGTATTAACATATTATCATTCCGTCCATTGCTGGTAAAATTACTTTAAAAGCTGATATTACATAGTGACACAATTTCTATATTTTTATATTATATATATTATATATATATAGTTGTAATTGACTGTATTAAAACTTTAATAAAAATTGTACTTTATCATTTCTTGTATTTATTATCACCTATGCCTAATTTATGAATACTAATGTCTAAGTATTAAATCACAAAGTACATATTTAAATATTACACATAATTTATGTTTGAGGAAAAGGATAACTGAAAGAAATCAAAATTATTCAGAAGCAAAATATTTATTTAAAGAACACATTATGACAAATGAATCTTAACACACGAGGAAGTAACAAAAATTACATAAAATTTATTTTACAATAGTAAATGTAAAAAATATGATTGCATAAAAACAATAAGACACTTAAAGAAATTAAAATACTTATCTAATCTGTGATATAGTAAATATTATAAAATAAAATAAATTTTCTGTATGAAGTAAAATCGTAAAATGCAGTAAAGAAATTATTTTGGTTGCTAAATGCAATCAATTTTATATCAAGTTCATATTTCTATTTAATTTAGTTAAGGGATAAATTTACCATACCTATTTGGCAAGGTCCTTTGATTTTGCTTTCCAAATGGTGTTATATTATTTCTTAATACTGATTGCTCTGCAGTTTTAATTTTTGATTATTCTTTCATTTTGATTTTAATATTGATTCATATCACGATATAATAATGGTCAAAACTCCATTTGGAAATAAATCCAAATTTTAAATGATCATTCGTACAATGCTTTGGCATAATATTCTTTTGTACAAATTGCCTCAAAATTTAATACTCATTTTATACTTTTTTTTAGTATTTACCTTCATCTACCTTCATTCATTTTAATTGTCACTTCTTCTCAAATAAATAATTGATTATCTAAAATTTGTTACAGTTTGTGTTTAACAGTTTATTTTCTAAATCCTATGTATCGGTAAATCTCTGGATTAATGAGCGTTCATGATCAAACAAGAATGTGTTTCCAAAAGCACATCATAGGTAGCAGATTTATTCCTCTTCTACTCCAGTCTTCAAGTTATTCATCTTAAATACATTTCTTTTTCACATAAAACTTCTATCTTCTTTATGTCTTGTATGCAATACAACAATCTTAATCACTTTTGATTTTTAAACATAATACAACAAAAAATTACCTTTTTCAAATTTAACCACAATTTAGGTTCTTACACGAACTTTTCATAACATTCTTTCATAACGTTCTTTCATAACATATATTTATCATGAGTTGAAAATATAGTGGGGATAGCAGAAATCGAGTAACGTGTAGATTTTTCTAGATATCAAACATTCCAGATAAAAATCAATAAAATTAATATAGACGAGAACACAAGGTTCAAAATATATCCTGTCTGATTGAAATGTAAATATAATTCAAATAATATATAAAATATCTTAATACATTGTTTCTGTCATTTTAACAAATGAAAACGCGCGAAAATTTGACGAACGTATGTGGATGAAAGACTGATCTCGAATCTTGGCGAACTTTCTATTTACGACATATCGATTACGCATAAAATCTAATTTAACAATGATTTGTCATACATAAAGTTTCGAATCTTTGGAAAACGCCATTTTTATCATTTGTTAATATGACAATAATTAGGGACATATTACAAATAATCCAAAAAATACAAACATCCTAGTTTTAGTATCTAATTTTTTAATAATAGACAAACTTTTATTTGTTTTGATTAAAATTTTTATTGATTTTTACATACCTCGAACAAATTCGTTAAAATGAAGTCTAACATACATGCGTATGTACACGAATTAGAAATGTATATTCCAAGTCCGTTGTTCCTTAATTTTATCATAACTGTTGCAACGAAGTACAAACGAAATCAAATTATTCAAATTAAACCTGAAGTCAAATTAACTGTTTAATTTCATAAAATAAGAATAGTTTCATTTAACTTTATAAAATAAAATATTATCA
>NIJG01000062.1:518754-542225 GCA_002201625.1 Euglossa dilemma
AAAAAAAAAAAAAAAATGCTGTCTGTTAACATCACTAAGAAATTAATGAATTTTTTGCTAATTTTGAAATACATACGTAACAAAACATGAAATTATGAATAAATTTTATTTGAGCAATTAAATTTATCGATTTCTACTATATTGAGCCTAATTATGAAAGTGGCCTAACAAAAAGTCGAAAATTCAAAAGAATATTGTCGTTTACTTCTTATCGCATACATTTACAGCTTTGTTATGGTAAAATAAGACTATCTTTGTTAAATTAGCAACGAATCGAACCATTAAATTGAATTTTCAACTTTCTTGTAATTTATCTTCTTCAATTTTCATTATATTTAAATCGTGGAATTTCAAATATTTCGGAACGAAACATCCGAATTTATTTTGAGACAAATTTATTCAGATAATTATAGTCTTGAATTACATTACAAATCAACTAAAGATAACCATTTTTTTTTTAACAATTAAAATACATTATAAATGCGTTTTACTGGTCTTCAAATCCAAATGTATTACGTGGAAAATTTTCTAATTAACTATTCAGTTTAAATACATACTTATATAAGTGTCAGTGTCCGGAGAATGGGACACTCGCATAATCAAAATTCTCATAATCAACCTCGGATAATCGGTGTTTCACTATGTATATAGCTTAAGCTGCGTTTATAATGAGAAGATGTAGAAAAGATTAGGAAATTTCTATAGATCCCATGGAATGATGAAACTTATAGCAAAATACGACTCATTTCGGCCTTTGTTGATATTTTGCTCTCCAAGGCTTACATGTAACAGCTTTGTCACATTCATGACGCAACTGAGTCAGAGGGGTGCTACTGTCATGATAAATGATATGACAGTTTTGGTCTAGAATCGTCTGGAATATCATAATCGATAATCATCCTTATGTCCACCGTGGAAATAAAAGAATCTTTATCTAGGAATCTATTTTCATAAATATTGTTCTATATTTTTCCTCGGATCAAAATCAATCTAATTATAAAAGAGAATTTTTTACCGAATTCGATAATTAATTAAACAATTAAAATTGACTTAAATTTTTGAAGATTGTGTGAATTGAATATTTGAAGGTGTTAATTAATTCGAATTAATTAAAATTAATTAACAGTAATGAAGGGACAGATATAGTAACATATTTTTCATATCAACGATTAGTAGACATTCTATACCTAATATCGTGTAAATATCACAAAAGACACAAGTTAAAGAGTTAGCAATGTGTAAAAATATTTCGTGTATATTAATTAAAAATATTTATCTTAAAATTGAATGATTCGACATATAGTGCATAAAAATTGTTTATACAACAATGCTAGTGAGTTTGAGCATATTATAGGCCATGTTTTCTCTAATGTAACTATCTGACATCTGGTTTGAGAAAAAGTAACATACGAACTGATAAGCTGCGTGTTTTCTCCGCGATTATTACTTAAAAAATATTCACAGACAAGAAGAAAATAAATTTATCAGGGATTACAGCTCATCCCCAAGAGGTGCAATATATTGCTGGAATGTGTTTCTGTTTTCATCTGTAAATAGCTCCGGCAGACTCATCTCTGTACCAGATGATACTTTATTGTTGCATTTAAATTTTTCTTGTTAGTTAAAAATAACGAGAAATCAGTTGTATAAATTTATTCTCATTTTTTTTCATATTCGTTGCAAATGAATATATAAATAACCAATTTGCATTTTATTGAAAAGATATTTAATTTCTAATTTCATTACTCGTATCAAAGTAATTACCTTCTAACTATTTCAATTTTTTATTTTAAATTTATTGATATAATTCTTATTATAAAACTCAATTGTTTCAAAGTTGAATATGCAATAATTTGTTTAATATCTAATTAAAAATTTGTTAAAATTCTTCAATATATTTTTAATTTTGATATTAATGCAATGAAATTTTTACAGTTTAATTCATTTTACTCGTCAACTTTATATTTCGAGTATATTTTTCGTCGTGTCATGCAGTGAATCGATTTGTTAAATGAGAAACTGATAGAAAGTTCCAATACTGAAAATAACATTATAAAATATCGTATCGCTGTTGATGTTAGTATTTCTATTTTTGCACGTATGATAAATCCCAAGTGTGATGATAATTCAAACGTACACGTAGCAGACATTCGTGTCACTTCGTTGCGTTATCTTTACGTACGTATGAATCACCCAGGCGCAATCGCAAAATTGTAATTGATCCGATATCTACAAGCTATTGAATATATCTAGAACTTTCGAGACAGAAAATTCCAACCGCTTTCTATTTAATAGATTACGAATTACAATAGGTCGAAAGCGATATTTTCAATAGACCCATGACTAAATATAAAATAAAACATTGTAGANAGTTTAATTCATTTTACTCGTCAACTTTATATTTCGAGTATATTTTTCGTCGTGTCATGCAGTGAATCGATTTGTTAAATGAGAATATTTTCAATAGACCCATGACTAAATATAAAATAAAACATTGTAGAGATCGATTTTTTAATTTATATCCAATAACGATAGTTTATCAATTTCAAACATGAGATATAAGAATTATTCAAATTTTTACTTATCTTTAATTTCAAAATCTTCGTAATCCATTTAATATAAAATTTTCAAATATACAGTTTATAAATGTATGTCATATACATTTACATATCTTCTTTGAAAATTATTTTCTTTAAATATGACTATTCTAAATAATAAGTATTATTTTATTATCTTACTAATAAAGCAAAGTTTCCCGATCAATTGCAAATGATAGAGTTCTATCTGCTTAAGTTTTTAGATTCATTCTGAAAAGAGAATAATTGAGAAGTGTAGAAAAACAAGATCATCTTCTTCATTATGTACTTGGCACACTTATGGTATCGTGAAAACAATGATTTGATACAGCATCGTGAAGCTTCTTAAAAACGTCAT
The DNA here is from genome assembly GCA_002201625.1 of Euglossa dilemma. Classification (NCBI taxonomy): domain Eukaryota; kingdom Metazoa; phylum Arthropoda; class Insecta; order Hymenoptera; family Apidae; genus Euglossa; species Euglossa dilemma. Next base: position 521,689 of record NIJG01000062.1, read on the forward strand.
TAATCGGAGTGAAGGAAAACATTGTATTAAAATATCAACGAAAGTTCAAAACAAGTTTCAAGGTACTTTAAATTTACAGAATTTATCAGATTCAACGACATTCGTTTCCAAATGTCTCCGTTTCGCGAATATACTACGATACATTAAGGTCGAATTAGCATACAGACATGCAAATTAGAGCTCGAGAGGAGACAACGGAAAAAGAACTCGTAACCCGAACGGAATGATAATAAAACCATCGAATAAGATAAATCCTGAAGGAAGAAACTGGAAAATAAAATACAGACTGGAACATTTGCCAACGAATCTCGAACGTTCCACAACGTTCTGACGCAACGGGAACGAAACGTAACGCGACGGTATCGATCAGAGCAATCGTGGTGAAATTCTCGGATATTGGGGGAAAACAACGGGAACGTGAATCGTTTCAATTGTTTAATCGGCCGACGATTTGTGAATGGCAAAACAAGCACGTCGATGACATTCGCGTTCTTAGCCTGGTAACTTCTCGAAACATCACGATATATAGGACGTCCCACTATGACAGCCGGCATCACATAAATAGCAGGCGCCGAAGGCAAGGCTCCAGTTGAACCTCAGACATTGGACACATCGCAGAGGAAAACGTGCTTCACCTGCCTCTATCTGACACGCCATTTTGCCAAATCTACGAGCTTCGAAGAGAGAAGAATACATAGACCAACCAACCAAAGAGTGTGATCGATTCTAAGCTTAGAGAATGTCGTTGCTACCGTTGCTATTCTCCGCCTGGTGGGCGGACCTGGACCGTCCTCACCGTCTATGGGACCAGCAATTTGGAATGGGCCTTCACCCTGACCAGCTAGTTGTGCCGTCGTTGAACAGATTCTACTCGCCACTGGCCGCTAAGTCTGCCTTGGATCTGTATTACAGACCATTGACCGAGTTCATGCTCCGTGGCGATGTTGGGACGTCGACCATCAGCGCGGACAAGGACGTGTTCAAGGTGGTGCTAGACGTGCATCAGTTCGCGCCGGATGAGATCACCGTAAAGCTGGTGAATCGGTTCGTCGTGGTCGAGGCCAAACACGAGGAGAAGAAGGACGAGCACGGTTTGATCTCCAGACAATTCGTGAGAAGGTACTACCTGCCGGAGCAAGTGGACGAGGATAAGTTGGCTTCCAACGTTTCGTCCGATGGCCTGTTGACCATCACAGCACCGTTGAAACAGACCGACGAAGCACCGAACGAGAGGACCATCAAGATCGAGTTCACCAACAGACCTGCCATTCGTACCAATGCGACACCAGAGGAATCGTCTACCACTACTAAGAAACCGGATGCCGAGGCGGAGAGTCGCGAGGAAGTGACCGAAAGCGCGGCCGAGGAGAAGCCTGAGAAATAAGACTTTTGACCTTTTTCATTCCTTTAATTTATATTCGTGTGTATAATTTTATTGTTACTACTATTTTTATATTCCACGATAGTCATTTGAGATGCATGTTAAATGTGTGTTTGTTATGAAGCGTTGTAAAAAATTGTATTACCGTTTCATTTTTCATATCTCGTTAATAAAAAGGTTTAACTAATATTTTCGTAGTACGTGAGTTCTTTAGCCGAATTTATTCCTTCGTTTCGAAAACGTGATTTTTAAATCGAACAAGAAATTCTTTCGAAATATTTTTCGCGACGGGAATTAAAAGAGACAGGGACAGAAAGTTCGGATTTTTTTCTATTATTTTGACCGTGTTTTCCTGCAAATATGTTTTTTCAAGTTAAGGATTTATATGTTTATGGTATAAATGAAAATAAGATTTTTAATGTTTGAGTTTTCGTTGAGAATTCGTATTTTGCTAGATGCAATTTTGCGAAACTAAATATTGCGAGCAACAAGCCGGTTTTCATTTCCACTAGCACTCGTGTTACGATGTGACGAGTCCTAAAACTAGATTCGTAGAACAATAGAGTATATTTGTCCTATCGATACACGTCATTACGTGTAAGAACATTTTTTTTGGTTGCATCTGTCACTCTAAATGTAATTAAGAAGATAATTCCATCACGTTATCAGAAAATTGACAAATTGACATTACTCCATACAAAATTCGTATATGCTTACTATAATTTATTTCGCGCGATAAGGTAATGCGAGATTTACATTTAAAAACATATAAATGATACTGTTTATTAAAAAGGACAACTGTTGTATTGAAGAAAAAGATGCTGAAATGATATAAAAAATAAAGATGCTTTATAAAAAGAAGATACGTTTAATTATTTTTCTAATTTTTTAAACAGTTGAAATGTATTAATTGTTAATATCAAATTTCACGGCATAATTTTTCATTAAGAATAGCATATTCTAGCGGTTCGAAATCAATATCTTCGAAACGACCACGCGATGCGGAAATTTAGATAGCAAATTATTCCAAAACGACCATACTTGCGCGAATTGGACTATATTCAATTTCATTGATTATCCATTACGTCCTATTTTTAAGGTTACATCCATACAAAGCGTTGTTAAATTGATTTACTCTCGAGTTTCCACTTTGGCATGATCCAATGTGTAATTTTGCTCGCACGAATGTGTTCTCATACCGAAATAACGGTAAAATAGTAGATATTAATAAAATATATAAAAAATAAAAATTATAAAGACACAATTTTTAAGATAAAATTCGATGAACTTTGATATCAAGCTAATGAATAAAAACTTTATGATTTTTCATAAACCGATATATTTAATTTTCTACAGTGACGTATCCAAAATTGATCACAATCTCTCTTCTCATTGGTGAATATTAAATACTTTTTTAACCTTTGTTATAACAAAAGATTCAAACAGAATTAAAAGGTTATCGACATTGAATTATTTAATTAAGCATCCATCTAATTTTCACAAGTTTCAGGAAATTTCGTGCTGCGCGTGCTTGCAAATTTTTTAGACGTATTCGACCGTTCGATTGAAGCGCCTTCTCTTAAACTTTACGGTCATGTTGGGAAATACATCAGTTTGTCCAGAGCGATCACACTGGTCTAGTTGTCACGTAACAATCGAACTATTTAGAGTCAAAAAACCGGGGAAAATAAGAATTACGACGCACCAAGGAAGTTCGTTAACCTGAATTATTCGACTGCCTGATACACGGGAATCCAGATGTCTCTACAACCTTTGCTTTCTTCCACCTTCGGGACAAATCTGGAAATTATCCGCCATCTTCTGGATCAATCTTCCAGACGTGGAATGTATCCCGAAATTCTGGGCCTGAAAATCATGATCCCGCAAATGTCCGACTTGTCGCCATGCAAAATGAAGTTATTTTCTCCTAGTCCTATGGACTATCACGGACTATGGGATGAATTGTTGCACAAAAGCGATCGTGGTGCGTCGACTGTGATGAACGATGAAAGCAATTTTCGTGTGGACTTGGACGTACAGCACTTCGCACCCGAAGAGATTAGTGTTAAAATCGTCGACTCTTACGTGATTGTCGAGGCGAAGCACGAGGAGAAGGAAGACGAGTACGGTTGGATATCTAGACAGTTCACGAGGAGGTATATCATTCCGAAACAGTGCGATATCGATCAAGTTTCTTCGAAACTTTCATCGGATGGTGTTCTTTCGATCATCGCACCACGAATACCAAAACTCGATTCGGTAAGCGAAGGAATAATACTTAATATCGAGCACACCGGCAAACCGCGTCTACACGATACCGAAGAGAAAAGCGAGAAGCCTGAGGTGAAAGAGAACGGGGAATAAAATTTAAATTCTGCACCGAATAATCCATTGACTTTTATTATCTTTATTGTTCTATGTGATTTGTAGCTTTTATCACGAGTACTGTTTATTTAATGCAATAGACCAGGAAGGTGCTTTACACCAATTTAGATGTATAGTTACGCATTTTTTGTGAATCTCTATACGTATTATTTCTCAAAGTTTCATGTTCATATTATATATTTTTTGTATTACCAATATTTGCATTTTTTATAACAGCAGTGTTACATACATTTGTATACCTGATTGTTCATGCCGTGTATGTTCAGTTTATTTATTTATTTATCTTTTTTGATTTTATTTAATGTATAGAATTGTTAACGTATTCTAATTTCTGTGGTCGAATGCATTTTCATAAAATTATATACCTACACGAATGAATAAACTAGTCGATGTGTAACATATGTATGAAGTTTTGTACCTAAACTATACATGTTGCAAGCGACCGATAATATAATGAAACGTAATAGGATACATTCGTTGTAATTATATTGGATCTTGTAGGTTATATATTTAAATATAAGTAGAATTTAATTTATACAATTTATATGATAAATATAAATATTCGAAGGAAAATTGTAATTCATTCAACATTGTTAAACTTAATTGCAATAGGATATTAATAACAGTATTAGTTTTAAATATATATACACATTATTACACTGTCGAATAAAAAATCACTCGGAATAAATGGTGTTTTATATTTCTGATATGTTAAGTTTTAGTAAAATTATTTCATTAAGTAAACTAGAGACGATTATATATATATTTTTTTATAATTTTAAATTAGAACAATAAATGTGTCACATTTAACATCGTTATCTTTATTGTAGTGAGTATTAAAGTATATAATGACATTGTTGTTAATTAATCGAAAAACATAACCTTTCATAGTATCCTTGTAGATAATATCCTCCTTAATATAAATATAACTACATTGTACACATCCAAATACCTGACTTATAACCTATATGTATGCACATGTAAATATAATATACGTCTTTAAATGTTCATATCTAAAAAGATAAGTAATTTTTTCTTCTGCTTTCTAATAGGATTGATTTGAAATATATCAGTGTTTAAAATTAAAGTGAAGTGCGATGTATATTCTAAAAATAACACATTCGAAAAATTACGTGGAGTGTACGGGTTAAGTTTCCGTTGAAACTAATTCGTTTCAAGTTTAGACGCTTTTGAATCTGCGCGCATTAAATAACCTGTTTCTGCGTATAGTCTACTGTCTTTCAGAGGCAGCAGTGACATAGAACGTTAAAACTGCCAGGCTATGTTTACATTACTTCGCGCAGGCTCGTTACATAGAACTAACCTTTGTTACGAAAAAGACGGTTGTATTCAAGGACAATTCTGGTGTTTTCCAGGGTCTTCTCGAATACTTGTTGGCAGTACCCCCACCACTCCTTAGTGCGCAGCGAATCATATAAAGCGAAGTGCGTGGTTGCCGACAGTTGATTCACGTGCGAGCTATATAACGGATCGGTCGGACAATGAGCTAAAATAAATCTGCAATTCATATGCATTACATAATATTAATTTCAAAAACAAACATTTCAGTAACTTGTAATTAGATAAGGCATTTGAAGCAACTACGTTTGAAAGTGCGGGAATATTTTCAGTGCGATATTCGGTGGTGTGAATTGACGTTAAAAATAGTTGCACAATGTCGCTAATACCGATGTTGTTTTCTGACTGGTGGGAGGATTTGGATCAACCACATCGGCTTTGGGATCAACATTTTGGCACAACGGTAGATCCAGATGATCTGAATGATTTGGATTCTCTTTGTACAGAAGGCCTGCTCTATCGACCGCATAGGCGCGCCAAAAGACGGTATCATCCATTCTTAAGAAGCCTAACCAGACGATATGGACGCGGAACATCAACTGTGCAGGCTGGTAAAGATAAGTTTCAAGTGTCGTTAGATGTGTCGCAGTTTAAACCAGAAGAAATTAACGTTAAAGTGGTGGACGAGAAAGTTATTGTCGAAGCAAAACACGAAGAGAGAGAGGACGAACATGGCTGGGTGTCCAGACAATTTATCAGAAAATATATTGTACCGTCGCAATGTGAAATCAACAAAGTGGAATCACATTTATCTTCCGATGGTATTTTATCAATTACGGCACCTAGAAAGGAGTCTTTGAAACTTCCTTCGAACGAAAGAGTAGTGAAGATACAATTCACTGGTGAGCCAGCTTTGACTAATTCAGAGGAGAAACAAAAGGATACATCACCCTCGCAAAAAGAACAGCAGACTCCACAACGAGGACAACATCAACAACAACAACAACAACAACAACCTCAGTCACATCAGCAACATCAACGTGTTAGAAAAGCCATAATTAAATCTACATAAATTGTTCATCATTCTTCATTCTTTAATTGTTCATTTGAGTTATTATAGTTACTATTAATGTCATAAGCATAACATGTAATATTTTAAACATTGTATGACAAGCATTATACATTATACTCAAATATAAGGTCATATATAAGTACAAAAGAAATCAGTAAATAAATTTTTGTATGGTTTTCTTTAAAAAATAAAGTATTCTTTTTTATTTATTAAACCTATGTGCTAATCTCCCTTCTTCCAATTTTTTAACATCTTAGTTTAAACTAAGTAAAAGTACACGATAGTAGTAATTTTGTTTATTAAATTATATAGAAAATTACCTAAAAAATTTTAAGTATGATTTATTAATCAAAATATCAATTAATTCGATGGAATCTTTTGTGTTTGATCATTATTGCAGTCAAAAAATCCATTTTTAATGTTATTAATTGCTTAGTTATATTACAGTACCCTTTTCTAAATATATTCGAATATAAAACTTTTAATTTCACTTATTTCGACAAATATATATCTATAAAATACTTCGTATGTATTTCAAAAATAGCTCCCAGTTAATCTAAAAATATTTTCACGAATATTCATATACTTTTAGTATTCGCATTTAAAGATGCTTCGACTTGTTACTAGAAGCATCCAGAATTTTTTCGAGTACACTGACCTGTACGATAAGCTAAGTGCAGTATGTGGGCTTGCAGCCAGCACGTACATATAAGCGAACAGCTTAGAAACACCGAGAAGGATCGATTTTGAACTGTGCAAGAATAGATTACGTACACATAGCGAATAAAACTTCTCCTCCAGTCATTGGTAGAATTCGCCGTTCATAAATATTAAAGTCTTAGGTCTAGGGTCTACAATTTAGGGACTTAACTTATAGAATAAACATATTTGTAAATAAGTACTGAATACAAGAAACATAAAGAAGAAAAAATCAATATTGCTAATAAGATTTTTTTCTTGATGTAAAAAGATAAAACCGTATATTAATGATATTAAACTAGAATTGTTGGATTATTTTGATTATTTAGTAACAATTACGTAGGAAAAGTTTACGCGCACAGAATTATAACACACTGGATTTTTAAAAAGTACATGTGTAATACAATATGTCGAGAATATGATTCAAGCAACAGTTTGTTGACATACTAGGTTATTCCTATGCAGAAAGGTATTTATATCAAACTTCTGAATATTTCGAGATATAAAGCCTTATAATGGTCGATGATTTAAATTGAAAATTAGTATAGTCTAATGATTTATATCTTCGATAATAATTATAAAATTTCAACAGCGTACAATAAAAAATATATAAAATTGTATTTAATAATTATAGAAATCAATAAATGCGGTAATTTATTGAAACAATTATTTTTCACGTTCCTACAATCTTTTACATTTCTTTATATTTTGACATTTAGAGATAACAAGATAAGTTTGATAAGATACATTATTTTATACATTTATATTTTCACTTGGAATGTCTTAAAACGTTTGTACGTATGCAAAGATTTTAATATTACATGAATGCATAATATCAGTATGATGTAATCAAAACGATCTTTATTAGATCAATCTAGAAAAACATAGAACATTTCGAGAAATCGCAGTCCTATTATTAGGAAGTGCCGGCGATGACTAACCTTTATTCCATCATAATTTCCTGGCACAAATTGCATTCATGTAAGAGTCATAAGAATAAAATTATGCTGATTGTTCTTTCGAAATAATATTACTTATATTCATTTTGTTGTCTCGATGAAATCATATAATTTGGAAACACGATAAATGAATACAAACACACGTGTATTAATACGCCGGGTGCATCACAATCACCGGTACAATAAAAAATTCCCTATATTTTTCAAATTTATATTTGTTATACGAAATTACTGCACGCGATTATATTCCGAATCCATTTATAAACAATGCATGTGTCCAGAAATATCTCCCGTAATAAATGAAAAATAGAATTTTCGCGAAAATGTTCACGAATTTAGAATGTTCTGGACAGTCTATCGACCGCCAACTGATGCCGGTATAAATACGAGCGCCGCGAAACGTTGCAACAGTATACTGTGAGCATCTGAAAGTGAACAGTGACAAGCGTGAAAACGTTAAACGTTGAACGTTGAGAGGAAATCTTCGAGGAAGTTTCTACCGAAGAATATCATTTAACGTACCAAGTTCGATAAATCAGATAAAATGTCTCTGATACCGTTGATATTCTCTGATTGGTGGGAAGACCTGGATCGCCCGCACCGTCTTCTCGATCAAAACTTTGGTTTGGGATTGTATCCTGAACAATTACCGAATCCGTACGTTCTCGATCAGTTTATCTTACCCAGGCGGGATCGACGACAGAGAAATCCTTTGATGTACTTCAGACCTTGGGGTGAACTGCTGCGAAAAAACGAAGACGGAGGCACGTCTACGGTGCAAGCAGATAAGGATAAATTCCAAGTAATCTTGGATGTTCAGCAGTTCAAGCCAGACGAAATCAACGTTAAGATCGTCGATAAATGTGTCGTCGTGGAAGCAAAACACGAAGAGAAACAAGATGAACACGGTTGGATTTCGAGACAATTTACTAGGAAGTATTTGATTCCTGAGCAATGTGACATTGACCAAGTAACGTCTAGTCTGTCGTCCGATGGTGTACTTAACATCACTGCGCCTAGGAAGGAAAAACCAAAGGTTGAGAACGAAAGATCTATTACAATCGAGCAGACAGGCAAACCGGCGTTACAGAAAGCTGTAGAAGAAAAGAGCGAAGAGGGAAAGAAGGAAGAAAGGATAGAGCATTAAGAGAATATTCAACTAGATATTAATGTGTCCAAATGTGTTCTACTGCTTACTCTCTTTTTCATATTTGTTAAACTACATTTTGCAATGTAATTTGATTTTTGTAACAGTTTAAGTATGTTTATTAAATAAAATGTTTAAATAAAATGTAATTTAGAAACTCTCTTTTATTTCTTTTTAATGTACTTTGTAAGAAATGATATCAAAATATATTTCCTTTAGTTATAAAAAAAAAATTCAAAGGCTGCTTTGTATTATGTAATATTGGATTATAGATATTTGTTTGAACATTGTTCCTAGAATATAATTTGTGCATATTACATATATAATTGCAGACAGTTTTTATTTTTAGTATAATACAAACTAAATAATTAGAAAATGTAAATTAATATAGCTTTTGAAAATACAAATAGTATATTCACTTGCATTGTATCTAATACACATAAAATTATTTAAATGAATGAATATAAAAAAGTTATAAAACGTAAAATTTTATGATCATAGTCCTTGGACAAAAACAAACTAGTAAAAGTATATATGTATATATTTGCAATTCTTATTAGAAGTTTTATCCATACAATACAATTAAAATATCATAATATATTTAATATTAATTTATAATTTATTATTTATTACCAACCCACCACATTGTTCCTTTTTAATACATGGTTTTATATACAGTTAATGTAAAACTAACTTAAGTATTTCACCATAGAGCATTATATGGTTTATAGTTACAGAGATATAAATAAAACCAAGAGTTAAAGCCTATCATATTTTAAATAAAATTACATCAGATTTAATATTATTTTGATAATGAAACAAATAGAAAATATAATACTTCATATTGACCATTGCAAATAACATAATATATAAATGAAAAAATTTAATACTGTAAATATATGCTATTTACTATTTCATTCGTTGTATAAATGGAGGTAAAATATTTTTTAGCATAATACCTCTGATAAAACAGTGTAATTACGGATTATCTTTTGAAATTGACGAAACTGCTTTGTATTGATTATTATAACATATTTTTATCAATTTACAATATTTAATTATTGTCAATAAGTAAAATTGAATTTTTGGATCAATATTAAACATTTCTGTTGTAAGCACCATGAAGTATTACATGATTTTTAATATACAGAATTTCATCAAGATTTTTTACAAATATTCAGATTATTCTGTTTACATGGAAAAATCGATGTTAAGGAACAACTGTATTATTACAATTAACAATTGAATGACAAATTTATTATAAACATCGTTTTTTTCTTTTATAAAAGCATAACTGAATTAATCTGAAGTATTTATTTTGTCTATCCTTATTGAATGTAACTTGATAAACAAGTATCTCCTTCGAACATTTTTTCCACTACAGTCTTAGAATTTACAAAACATAAAATATATCAAGATTTCTAATATCAGGTATCCTTCAATACCTCTTTCAAAATAGATCCTGTATTTCTGGCTGGAATAAAGTCTGGGAATGTTGGTAAATTTACATTGGAAAGTAACGAAGTAGATTGTGTTGATGATGTAGACTGTTGTCTGCTATGACCAGGTCGCGACAACGGCTAGAAAAGAGAATAATTGTTAAATAAAAAATTTCATAAAACTATGTAAATAAAGAAGAATGTTCTTACCGATGTTTGAATTGGTAATGCAGGTAACTGTGGTTTAGGTTTCGATTCATTTTCTAAAAATCTAACGAATGCTGCTGACAAAGACGCTTCTTGATCCTAAATGATATTTATGTATAATTATTAATGAATAATAATTATTGTATTATGTTTAATATTTTTTATGAGATAATATTTATATAGTTGTATCGTTATGTTTTAAATAGCATATACGTGATCGATATATTATGTACAATCGTGTACCACTTCGATATCTCGCACTAATAGTTCGGTTGTAAGACGCGCGAATGCGTCGTAACGATGTGCCTAGAGTAGTTTAATTACATTTATTTGAAGCATGCGTTAGTGAATAAATTTTCATTGTGTATTAAACAATTATACAAAGACTCATTATGAACGAAAAATTAAGTTACCTTGTTAGGAATTGTAGATCCACTACTTAAACGAGAAAACCAACTATTTTGTGATACTGCGTTGTTCAATCCAGCTTTATCCTTCTCTGCTTCACTAAATTCCAAAACAGTGGAAAACACTCTGAGTACAGAAGATTTATCTGCTGCAGACGAAGACAGGTAACCCAATAAAAGATTTTTTATGAGAGTTCTGAAAAAAATAAGTTGATTTGATACAATCTGATACAATTTTTGTACAATGAAATACGTAAATTTCATAAATTATTTATAAATTACGAAATGAACACTAACTTATCAACTTTACTCTCTCCGCTTAGTTTTGCCTCTTCTATTCTGTGATCAGCAGTGTTTACAAGATTTGTTAGTCGGTCCACTATAAATATATGATAGATCATATAAGAAAGGAGTAATAAAAAGAACAGTTGATAGATATATAAAAATAATTATTCTATCATCAATTAGCGATATGCTTAAAACTATAATATTACTAAAATTATTAACCAATTAAAGAAAGGTTTAGCATGCTGAATGTTTCATTTCTATATATGTGCATTCCAGCGTTGTAAAGTTGGCAGATTTGAAGGTTGAAAAGACATGAGCGTAAGTATAACACAAGTACTGGTTGTCTGAATATTACACCAGTACCTGATGTAATACTCATACCCATGTCTTAATTGCTCATGCTGCATTCTCCATTTATCATGCCGTACTAGCAAAATATGACGCATGCCACTAGAAGTAAGAAAGCTATACTAATATAGTAATAAGTACCTTAGTATGTTACAATACATTATATTAAAGTACAATAGCTATTCTGGTATCATTCTATTGAAATTCCTTACAAATAAAATTATACATTTCATCTTACAAATTAATATACTTTAAAGTGTCTACATAATAAGCATAAGATAATTTCATTTACATGAGATATTATAATACTAGCATACATAAAGGTATTAATTTTAAATTTGAGAATTTGGGAATTGACTCTTGTAAAAATCAAATCGAGTTATAACTCTAGTAATATTAATAATAGATGATAAAATAAAAAGTGTACATTAAAGATAGCAGAATAAAAACTTTCAATTACATTTTTTCATCCTTGTAGGATAATGGTAACGGGTGGGAAACCCCACGAGGTAATATGAGCTCTTACAATTTACACGCTCATAGTTACCGCATGAGATTACCCACACTAGCGCTACCAAATTTTATGTTTACACAGATCTGCTTATATGTTTATATGTTATATGTTATATTTCAATATACGTACAATTAAACGTCTTAGTTTATCTGTAATGTATTTCAATGCCTAGTAGTTAAGTTGTACTGAAAGTTATGGAAATACGTAGTTACCATAGAAATATATATTTCGTTTACAGATTTATGAGTAGCATAATTAATATGCTATTATAATTAGTATTGCAAATGCTATCAAAATGATTATAAAAGTACATATATAGTCATACATTACAATTATATCATTTCGTAACTTAATCTCATAACATAATAATGTTGCAAATTTATGGTAGCTAACATTGATTCTTGAGGCCTGAGAGATCACAACGTTACCTAATGTACAATTTTTATATTATATGTGAAGTAACAAATCTTTAGTATAAATTTAAAATAAAAAAAAAAAAAAAAGAAGGAAGTTTAACTGTCAGGTGCATAAAACAAAGTTTAATAATATAACACTACTAATACAATTTTTGATAACATAAACAAAAAATTGTGGCACATTAAATTAGAAAATATAATTAATTACACATAAACAAGAAAAAATCATACAACAAAATCTTTGATTTCTGTGCCCTTGTTGTCTAGCAGTAATTAATGTTAGTAAATAGGAATTTATATTTAGAAAAATATGAAAAGATAGTACCAGCACCAGTGGTAATGCATGAGCCAACGAAGATGTGATTTAGTGCGCTAAGGCGATTGTCCAGTTCGTAGCCGGATACCAGCAAGAATCCTGGGCTATTGTCAAAATCCCAGAATTACCAGCTGATATTTGACTACACCACCAGATTGTTTGTGTGTTTGCGTTTTGCAGATTAGTCACAGGTCACACTCAAACTGATGATAATAGGGTGGAATTTAACCATTTCACCCAGTGCATAAATTATAATTAGAACGCGTGATACTTAGTGTATAGGCAAGCTGTTGCGTACCAAATTTTTTTGCATAAATTTATCGCATGCGCTTCCCTACTGTGTACAAGAAGGAGATTTCAAGTGACCCAACGTATTTTCTATCCAACGCACTCTATCACTTTTCATGTCTGTTATTCTAGTATTAATACTTTTTGCATTATTTACAGTACACGATCAGTAATGATTTTTGGTTTATCGTTTTCTATAGTAATCAAAACTAAGAACATACTATAAAGTATTTATAATTTAATCTAAGTACAATGTATTTCATAAAATCAAAATCATACGAGAATAATTCACTTGTATATTCGTCGTATACTAAGTAATTGTATATTTAATAGTCGTGAATATATATTTTCGAATATAAGTGAAAATAAAAGACCTAATATAAAAAAATTAGTGAATTATTCTCAGTATGATAAAATTTAGTACTTTCTGATGCAGCTGTTCGAATTTTAATAATTAAACGGTATCAAGTTTCACTTTAAGTAAGAAATTTAAATATTTACGATATTTTTAGCTTATTACTAGTTTCAATTTCATCTGATAAAAGAATTAAAAATCACACACAAAAATCCCGAACATTCGTATTCCACACCAATGAAGCCCATGTGCGTATTATTTACTTATGTCTAATAATAATTTTCGAATATGATATTAGCTGATGCGTTTTAAAATTAATTACATCAAATGCATGTATTATCTCCTTTGCAACATTTGGACTACGAATTTTTTTCATGAACGTATAAAAATTGCGTGAATTCGTGTAGCATAATCATGCGAAATGTAAAAGAAACAAGATGCAGGCATATATGATACTTTATAGTAATAATAAAATTTTGTGTACCTTCTTGGCTTAGCTGTTCAATACGTTCTGTTTTTTTATCAAGTTGTTCGCTTAATCTGGATGCTGCTTGCAAGCATTCTTTAGCTTCAGCTAATTGTTCCTATTAACAATTATTAAAGAATATACTATTAATAATTAGTCCACATTCATCTACTAATCATTGGGCAACTTAATCTTTGTAATGTTGCATGTTAATATATAAATATATAAATGTACCTTAAGAACTACAACATCGTTGGCTAATTCTTCTTGTTTCTTATAGGACTCGGTTAGTTTAGACTGAATTCTTTCTGTTGCCATTATGATATCTTTCTCCTTGTCTAAAAATACAAGTAAAAATTATTATCCAATTCCCATTAACAATAATGGACAATTTCTTACAACAAAACATCTCTAATTACCTTGTTGAAATTGTTCCAAGACGATTTGCAGATTAGTCAAAGATGCATTTTGCGAGAGAATTTTATCTTCAGCACTGGCAAGCTTATTTTGTATGTCATCCCTTTGTTGAACAATCAACGCCATTTGTTGCTGCAACGTTTCCACCTGTTGATTCGCCCTGATACTCGCAGAGGTATACGCGTTCGAATTCATCTTCACTTTTTCTTCAGCTTGCTGGAGTTTCATTTCCAACTCCTTTCGCGCTTCCTCGGAGACCAAAGCGTCTTCGGTGTAGCTTGCTTCCATGTCAACCAAATGTGTCCGTAGCCTTTCCAGTTCCTTCCCGGCGCTTGCTTCTTTGCTCTGACTCTCGTTCAGTTGATTCTGTAACATTCTGTTGTTCGATTGCTCCTGGATCAGGGCTACCTCCAACGCGTTGCACTTCTCATTAAGCACCCCGATCTCTGCTATCTGCGTCGAATGCTCGACGATCCCACAAGTTTCCTTGGGGTTCGATTCTTCGGCATTTCTTAAACGTTGCTGTACCGCTTGCAACTCGTTCTTCGACCACAAAAGCTGAGCATCTTTCTCTTTTAGTTCAGACAGATTAACGTCCTTCTCTGCGAGCAAGCTTTCAATTTGCGCAGCTTGCTCGTAGAACAGGTGGGTTAACCTTTGAATCTCACCGTGGTACTGAACGCTTTCGTTGTGCTTGGTGGTTACAAGCTTCACAAGCTCGTCCCTTTCGTTCTGTATGACCGCGATGTGATTCGACATTTCTGTATTATTTTTCGCCAGCTCGAGCTCGTTTTTCAGGCTATCGATTTCTTCGTCCTTCTCTTTGATAAGATAAGACAAGCTCTCTATCGTTTCTTTGGCCATAGTGGACGATTCGGTGTAATTTTCTATGATCTCCTGCAATTTCTTCTGCGAGTTCGTGATTTCTTCCATTAACTTAATGATGTCGTCCTTCAAGGTATCAACCTCTCGCCTTTTCTCCTCTAAAAGAGCTATAATTTCTTCCTCCTCATTATCACAGACGTTTTCATTTATACGATTTAATAACTCCTGCTTCTCAGTCTGAAGGTATTGGATGTCGCGTTTCAGATCCCTGTATTTATTCTGCCACATTTCCGATATTACCGCGGTACTCTCTTGCAACTTTTGCAATGTCTTTTCCCTTGAACGCAACGCCTTCACCTTGTTCGTCAATTGAGCGTTAGAGTTTTGCACCGAGACTAATTTGTTGTGGATCTTTGTGTAACTCTTCACTACATCCTTTTGATGCGTATTCTGTAATTGAAGCTGGACATTGGCTTCTTTCGCTAGCTGAAACTCTTCTAATTGTTTCTTAACATCCTTCAATTCATTCTCCTTAACTGTCATTTTCTTCGTCAAATCCGACTGGCTGCGAGTTAGCTTCTTTCTCCAGGAAGTATTCTCTTTCGCCAAACTTTTGTTCTTCTGCTGCAGTTGATAAATGGTATCCTTTAAAGACTTATTCAAATTTATCTCATCGTTTACCGATCGTGACAGATCGTACAATTCATCATTAAATAACTCTATTGTACCCTTCTTATCAGATATCTGAGTCATTAAATATTTCTTGTCATTTTCCAGAACAATCAACTCGGTCTTGGCTTCCTCGAGATCGAATTTCAGCTCCTCGATGAACTCGATGTTCCCTTCCAGGCCTTCGCACTTCTCCAACGACATTCTTAGTTGCTCCTGCGACTCCTTTTCGGTGCTCTCCAGCAGCTCGACCTTTTTCCTCAGCTCGTCGTTCTCGTCCAAAGCCGTGTGCAACCTTCGTTTCAGGTTCTCCATGGTGTTGAAAGTGTCCTCGATATCCTCCGGAATATTTTCTAGTCTCTCGGATATCTTAGTCCGGGATGCGGTCGCGGAGTGGGCCTGATTCTTCAGTCGCGTCTCGTTCGGGCCGTTCCCTCGTAGCATCGTATTTTTCTTTCTCAGCGAGTTTTTCTTTCGCAACGTGGAATTTTCGGACTGAAGACGCTTCACCTCCTCGTGTAAAGAATCGATCTCCGATTCCAGCGAGGCGACGCGTTCCTCGTTCGCCTCCGGTATGGACGGTAAATTTGATTCTAAATCTTCGATCTCCTGCAACAGTGTATCGATATGAGACTGTTTAATGTTGCACTCCAGCTGCAGATCTTCCTTCATCTCTACAACACCCTTTAGCTCCCTGTTCAGCTCCAACACCCACTTCTCCACCACGTCCTTCTTCCATTTCACCTCGATATACTGCCTCGCCAGGGTCTCGAAAATCGACTCGTCCGTCTCTACGTCAACAAAGGAACCCTTCAAAATGTCCTTTACCTTCTTGGTTAATTCGTTGACATCGCTTCTCGTCGCCTGCTCCTCGCTCCTTTCCTCTTCTTCCGTTTCCGGCTCATTCGTCTGCACGTGCTTGTCTACGTTGTCCAAGACGTTAACCTGTATAGAGCGCGAGACTGCTTCCGTCTGTGCCAGTTTGCCAGGTTCGGCTAGTTTACCTTCCAGCTCGGTCACCTTGTCCTGGGCCTGGTTGTAGTCTACGTAAAGTTGCTCGTAAGCGTGTTGAAGGCACTCGTGTTTCTTCTCGATCTCTTCCTTCAGGGACAACAGTTTTTCTACGGATTTAACACGCGATTAATCATCAATCTCATTCACGCTACGTCCATCATTTCCTATTATCGATCACTGATATCGGTATAACGTGATTCCCTTCGTTCACGTATCATTTTAACCCTTTCGTTACTTTAACGCTATAACTATCGTACTCGTTCGTCGGCGACGAAATGGTACCTATTGGAAGACTATTGGTGACTATTGATATCTATTCGGAGACTATTGGTACCTATTGGAACACTATTGATGACTATTGGTATCTATTGGAAGACTATTGGTACCTATTGGAACTCTATTGACAACTATTGGTACCTACTGGAAGCTTATTTCTGATTATTGGTACCTATTGGAAGACTATTGGCGACTATTGTTGACTATTAGTACTTAACGTGGAGCACCGTCGGATATCCACTATAGTCACCCAATGGTGGAATAGTGGAATCGCTGGTTTATTTTATGCTAGAGGATTTTATTCTCGACGACCGTTCGACGTTTGTACTAAAGCCAACTATCATTACCTAAGGTTTGGTATTCATTGAATTCATTGCACCATCGAGATTTCATTTTATATCAGACGCGACTGTAGCCACCCAAAGTGCCCTATGTATACATTTAAGGTTAAATGTTATATGTATATATGTATATGGTATAATGTTATAATAAATGACTATAACCAGTCATTTAGCATCGAGTGCAGCCATCTCTATACTAAAACCGACGATATTCGATCATGGTTAAGAAAGAAGATCGCTGCTAATTCAATTATCCCTTTCCCCCAATTACGATTTCGTTATACTTAATTCGAAGCAGCCTGCAAATAGTTAATACACGGACAGCGAGGAAAGGGTTAATTAGAATTACCTGACGCTACATTTTCTCGAGTAAAAAGTTTCTCTTACTGTTGACTTCTGAAAGCGGTATAGAAGGTTTCTACAAATTAGACAACAAATGAACTCTGCCTACCATGGGAGACGACGGAAACGAATATAAAAGGAAAGAAAAAGAATTCGATCGCGTACTTT
The DNA here is from genome assembly GCA_002201625.1 of Euglossa dilemma. Classification (NCBI taxonomy): domain Eukaryota; kingdom Metazoa; phylum Arthropoda; class Insecta; order Hymenoptera; family Apidae; genus Euglossa; species Euglossa dilemma. The sequence continues at coordinate 539,727 of NIJG01000062.1, forward strand.
ACATAATAAATATACAGGGCGGTTCGTTACCATTCTGATTTGCGTCACTGTTATCACCCACAGCGAAGAACGATTTTATACAAAACTTGCATACTTTCGAGGACAGCATATCCCGACGTTACAAATTTCTTTTCGCGACTGGGAGCTTAGCCTGCGCAATGAGAAAGAAATAAAATGCGACTTTCACGCGTGGAGCTTCGAAAATATTAACGTCTCGTCCACTGGGAAACACTTGCCGCTCGTTCGAAACGCTTTTCACCGCGGATAATAACAGCGACGCGAGTCGAAATGTTAATATCGGGTGAAACCAGCTTGTCTTAACGTGCTGAATTCTCAGAGAAATTTAGAGAAAATACCGGCGGCATCAGGTCGGAAGAGGTAACGGCACGTCGAAAGTTTCAACGCGTACCTATCGATTCCTCGTGCTGCTGATCCAGTTCTTCGACACTGGCGAACAGCGTTTTGTTTTCTTCCTGAAGTTCCTCGATCTTCTTGTACAGCTCCGACTCCATGTTGCTCGAGGCCGACTCATGGTCAACAGAGCTAGGCCTCTTGAACGTCTCGTCGAAGTCGAACTTCTCCTGCTTGTTAGCCTTGCTGCACGTCTCGGTCTCGGTTTCCAGAGCTTTCAGCGCACCCCGGACTATATCCAGCTTCTGCAGGGAGTTCAATTTGGACAGCACAGTACGGAAATCGTTGATCAACGCCACTTCGTCCGATTGTATGCGTTTCGAGTTGCTTTCGGCTTCTAGAGTCTGTTTTACATACAGAAGAAAATTTTACCTCGTGATTTTCGTGGATTTTTTCTATTACGAGTACTCGGAATGCTCTAAGCTTGTTTCTTGTTCTTGTTCATGTAGGGTTGTTATGTAGGTTTTTGAAATTTCAGTCTGTTACGCGCGTTAAGTGCCTTTTTGTTATTAATTAATTATTAATAGGTATAACGACAACTGGATATTAATGGGACTTTTCTGATTAACTGAATAAAGGAATAAAGGAATTTTTGGACCTCTGACATTTTGAAAGCTTGAATTCTTGAACCTTCAAATTCTCGAATCTCCGAATTATTGAATTCTTGATATTTAGAACATTCGAATCTTCGAATTTTTCGAGTTTTTAATATTTAGAATTGTCGAATCGGCGGATTTCTATTTGGAAATTTCGAATGTTTGAATTCTCGGATCTTCGAAGTTTCGAATTTTTGCACCTTTTAATCGTCGAATCTTCGAGCTCTGAAATCTCTAAATTTTTGAATTCTAAATATTTTTCCAACGTTCCAATTCTCAGACTTTCAAATCTTCGAAGCCTCGAATTTCGGAACTTTTGATCTCTAGAATCCTCGAATTATAAAACCCTTGAAATCTCGAACCTTCGAATTTTCAAATTCTACTTTAAATATTTTATGGCGATCCAAAATACCTGTTTAGAAAACAGGGGTTCTTCTTGGTTTTCAAGAATTAGTAATACTCATTCCTATTTCAAACCTATTCAACACCTGTGTTTGTAAGTGTATATCAAACATTCGAAAGAATTGATTGATTAAACGAAAAGAAGTAATAGATTCTTTTTACCAAGACAGCCGACACGTTCTATTTTAATCCCGCACTAAAATTTCTGTCAAGATATCGAATTTTATTCCACTAGAATTATACAAGCACCTGTTCAAACATCTGAAAGTGTTTGAATTTCAATTGTTACGCTTGCGGTATATAAGATTCATTAGTGTACCGTTAACAGTTGACAAAAATAGCTATCTTCGCGCTCGACGATATGCTTTGTTTGGCCAACTTGTCGCCTTTAAATAAATATTTAGGGTTATCGTTTAAAACATAGCGACAGAGAACCCGATTCTTTTTTTCACAGGAGAACAAAACGTTTTACTTTCGTAATCACGCGTTGCATCGAAATCCTAGTTTAGTGCCGAATTTGTTTGATCAGACACGGTGAGTCACTAGGAATGCTTCTTAATCATGCTAACATACTCGAAGGTCGAAACATATGCTTGGAGTTATCAAGAACAAGATTCTAGCTTCCTCTGATTCCTATCTCTTCGAAATGCATCCTTCTCTCGTCTGGTCTTTGCCAAGTAATACTTGTTACGTTACCTTTTCTTCCGTTGGTATTATACAATTCATCATGTCCTGCTCGGCCCTTTTTAATCCCGCTGCTTGTGGTTCTTCCGTGAGTTCATCCTTCAAGGAGGAATTGTTAACCTAGAGACAGTAATCGTAAAAATAATCTCATTTTTTTATTGGTCAAGTGTAACGATATTGTATCATAAGCACCATGCCGCATAACAGTGTGAAAATTTATGTTATACTATATTTTTATGTATAGTATATGTATATTTTTATATTACTATAATATGCTATATATAAGCACAATGGATTTTTTACACGTTACAATATATTTTATTTCTATAATATGATATAACGTTATTTATAGTGTTATTTAACAGTCTATACATAGCCATTAAATATATCTAATTATATATTAATA
>NIJG01000062.1:542401-576587 GCA_002201625.1 Euglossa dilemma
ATAAAATATTATTTAATAGCTAATATTAGGTTGAGGAAAAAGAAATCCATTATTTTTATAATTTTAAACAAATTTCTTTTTACCCAACAATAAATTCTGTTAGATTGAGGAAAAAGAAATCCATTATTTTTATAATTTTAAATGGATTTCTTTTTCCTCAACCTATAATATTATTTACGTGTCGTCAATCATTTAGATTCGATCAAACGACGAAACGATATTTTCAAAAATGATATTATACTACAGAACCTCATTTAACTATTGTATAATAGCGTATGAAGTTTCACTTTCTATAAGGTCACATTTTAAAACGCTATTCTTCACGGATAACGTTACATGAATGTGTTACAATTCCACAATAGAACGCATAAAAGTTAAGCATCAAATTTGTAATGCAAAAATAAGAGATCGTTGAAAATAGAAATGCGATATTTATGAGCACTCGCAATTTATCAAAAGGTCTTGACAAATTTCTACAGGTCACTGTGGCGTTATGTTCATTTTACTAAAATAACTTATCACGGAAATGTCATTTTCCATCTTCGATAAGCTCGAAAATAAATATGAATAAATTTGATCAACCGAAATGTACATATTCCTTCAAAGCCTTGCAACGACATTGCATTTCCAAAAGTATAATTATAGCGTTTCATTCCGTTAATACGGAAATCTAAGATTCAATAATTGATTCGAGACTTAATTAAATCAATTTCTTCCATTTCGCATCCTATTTTAAACCGACGTACAAATTTTGAGCCAATAATTTAATTTGAATACAAATATTCCACTCACTCGATGAATAAATAGCATAATAATTTCTTAGTGCAAAGCAGTATCTTTGTGTCAAACATAACGGCTCGCTAATTAGAATTATACGACCGACAATAAAATCATTTCTTGCGAATTTTTCACTTAATCCACTTTCGTAATTACCGACACATATATTCCTTCAACTGAAAAGCATTTACAGCTGAACAATTTCTTCTTTCTCACCGATTATCCAAACTTTTCCACCAATTATGCGAACAGATTCGTTTCCCAAACTAATTTGGACAATCGACACTGTTCTTTAACTCTTTGGGACACTTTCAGACCCATCTCGAAATATTGCAATATTTAAGACTACTCGAGTCTTACCCTATAACGACAAATTGAATCGAATTATTATTCTTTTTTTCTATTTTTATATCATGCGATACCTTTGTCAATAAAAATATATCATTTTTGTTTAATTTAAAACGCAATAAAATTCCGCGCAACATGAATTTATTTTATTTTGAGATTATGGATTTGAAATTGCGAAATACGTATGATCTATATTCTCTTCTTAATCTTTTATTTCTCAAGGAAGGTACATGTTTCTTTGGGAATCTTTCTTAGAGAAAAGTCAAGTCAGTTCGTCTAAACCCCCAATTCTAATACAATGTTTATATTAACAATCGTTCTCGGAACGTAGATTTTGTAAACCAATAAATTTATTCACAGCTTATACTCTAGATACATTTTTCAACATTTTAGTTTTCAAAATCAATATTATGCGATATCGTTAATAAAAATATATCGATTTCGTTTAATTTAAATCGAAATCAAATTTTATTTTCTGAAATCCTGTGCCCAAAGAGTTAAATTACACTGCAGCTGTGCAAACTTCTAATAATAACCTCTCAAAGGTGAATGCAATGCTAAGTGAACGACTAAAAAGTAGAAAAAAAAGAGAAAAATAGATCTCGAAGATTTGCCCGAAATATCGATAACTCGTCACGTTCTTACGTTACGCAATTTGGAGAAACGGTAATAGTAAATTGCTCGTGTTATTTCGACCAATAAGATCGCGATGATACGATATTGATTGAAGATAACGCGTAACGACATGTGTTGTCACGTGTGTATATGCGTGAAACGGATGTCGGCGCAGAGTTAAAATTAAACGCAATTACCTGAAAACAATTGCAGCGGTAATTATCCCTTTTACGCTTACTGGGACAGAGAAGACAATGCGATTATCGGGTACACGGGATAACGAAAATGTTATATTCGCGCATTTTTCACGTACGCATAAACGTTTATTGCTCGTTACATCGTGTTTCATTATTCGGGTGAAACATCGTTAACCGTGTATAGAAATTCGGAATTACCATTGCAAACAGGGAAAATAAATCTCTGTGCTAGATATGACTAACCGAACAATTACGTAACAATTATCCTTTTTTCCTTTTACATTTTACATTCAAAATTTCAAGCTTAATAAACTACGGATAAAATAAATTGTTATTATCATTTTCGAATGAATCTAAATTGAATAATAATTCTGGAAATTCGAATTTATAAGATTACAGAATTATCAAATTTTTGGAACTAGAATGAATTTATTTTTGGTACTGAAGTATCGATAATGTTTTTGAGAAGATCTTGCTCGAGTGTAGTTAAATAAGATACGTACAAGTAGGACATAACAATACAGAAAAATATCTAATTCTTGTTCAAGAACATCAATATCGGAAGTCTTTATGGATTAATCGATTCTTTTTTTTTTATCGATTATAATATCGAAGATACCGAAAAGCTTTTCAGGCAATAACGTTTACGATAACGCGACAAAATACTCTTCTAATCGGCGATTTCATATTTTTTCTTATCTGTATTTTGAGGATTTCGAATTTCCAGAAGAGTGCAAGTTTCAAGTTTGTTTGTCTAACTATACATACATAACAATAACAATTCAAGTGGCATGGTGAAAATAAATATGATACAGGATTATATTTCTGTTTCAATATCAGTTTCGCTAAAAGCAATCCTGTCTTGAGTATTTGGAATAAGAACTCACTGAAACCAGTCAATTTAACAATTTTGTTAATTCCATTGAATTAATTAAAAAGTAATATTGATGTTTTTGGTATAGAATAACAATAATTTTTTTTAAACATTAAATAATGCGTTGATCATTTTAATTCGTAATATTTTTCCATCTTGTACCCATTTTGTAATTCCAATTAATACGTGATTAGATTTGATAAATAATAAGATACTGCTTTGTACTGAAAAACAAAAGAAGACTATTAACTATAAACATTCAACAATACTTATTATTAATTTGAATTGAACGAGATTCACGAAACGAATGTAAGATGCAAAGGATTATGAATAAATGTCGAAAAAAATTAGAAAAAGATGATAAAATATTTCGCGGAAACCTCATTTTTTTTGGCGCAAGTTGTATACTTAAATACATAAATAGAATATATGGCACTTTACCTTTTGAATTCGTTTAACTTCGGATTCTAAATCTTTTATTTTCATGGTGGCTTGTGCCAATTGTTCTTCCAACTGCCGCACGTGGTTCTGACTTTTCGAATTTCGATTTTTCGTAGACGGCGGGTCCCAAAAGAAGAACACCTCATCCTCGCCATCTTGATTATTATCGTTCTGCAACAGATAGATTATCAAAATTAAAACAGGGGTATTAAACGNTTATATTAAATGTGTATTAAACGTTCAGATTAACTGTTGAACAGAATTTTGATATTTTATATAACTTGTCGAGGATAAAAATGATATGGAAAATTCAAAATCAATTATTTAAATTAAATACTAAATCTTAGAGTCATCAGTTGTCAATAACTACCACTGGCGTAGGTAACCCTCTTAACTTCAACCTCTGCATTCCTTATTGTAATAATTATAACAATATTTTTAGTATTTGAAAAGTGAAAACAATACTGATTAACATTGATGTTCGTTCGACTCGAATTTCTTGTCTTCGATTTATGAAAATCTGCCCCTTCCAGCAATGTGTCGAGACTTTGATTATCTCATTTGGAATCTTAGACCGCGAGAAATCCACGTGTTCAATATTTCAATAGGAATCTTGTTAATGATGTGTCATAAAATCGATGTTTTCTTCTCTATATCTAATGATCGTTGAATCACCGCTTTGACTATTTGTGGCAATCAAATATGTTGTAATTAAATGCAAAATGTTTGAATTAATATATACAGAGATGAATTGCAACTTTTAGTCACGATGTTTAAGTTTCTTTAGCTTTCCTTGGAATTGCTATATCTATTAACTACTCAGCCTATACATGATTATTTTGTATAGTAGTCATATACGTCCATACCTGAAATTATTCAACTGTCCGAAATAATATGAAAGTACAGTAGAAGGAAAAATGTATCGAGATAATATTAATAAAATTCGAGAATAATTCGGCGACATATACAGCGTTTATGCAAGTACAATGATATTCAAATGCAGCGCGTAATAATAATTAGAAACTACAATAACTATAACAATATAACAAGACTACAATAACTACTAACTACAAAATAAGAACGATAGCTTTAAGGCGATCTTCCACCAAACACACTAGCGCCACCACAGTTCGTATCTATGACATAATATATAAATTTTATATACAGAATGTTTCGAATTTCATTTATAAAAATACAGACATACGTTTTAATAAGTTTTTCTATCATTACAAAACTTCTTTAGTAATAAGAAATTGGCATGAAGAGAAAAATCGATTACTAGAGTTTCTCGCCAATAGGAACCAAGATTTCTATGAGAGAGACATTGTGAAACTACTTTTAAAATGGCAACAAATTATCGAACAAAACGGTGCATATTTGACCCAAATCGGACGATTCAAAACGTATTAAATAATGTCTCGAAGTTCGCGTAAAAATAGTAGATTTTATTTTCATTATTATCCGTGTCTAAGTCTCGTCTCTTTACAAGTCGATATCTAAAAAATTTCTTTATCTCTCTTTATCTACGTTCATACTTCAAACCTGAAACCCTTTTCAATTTTTCAACACAATATTTTGCACTCCAATAATTTCCAACAACTTTCGCGAATAATCTTTCAGACCGTCATTTCCATGTTGTTTATTCCGTGAGATTAACCGTTTCGCTACTGACCAGTCTCGATCGCGGTTTCTAACCTAGCAACACCAGGTAAATATTAGATTTCTCAGGCTAATTCGAAAACTGCAGCCTTCAGAAAAAAAATGGAGAATCCCGCATTGTCAATTACGCGAGCGATCTGTCTTTTAATCGACGTTAGAAAACGAAGCTAAAACACACTTCGAGAAAAGATGTCAGTTACCAGTTATCGTAACGGCCATCGAGCTTACCCCAGATGCACCGGAGACGTGACTGCAGGCCTACGTCTCAACGATCAATTCTGACACGAGCAATTTTTCGCGGGAAAGGAAGCTCGCGATTACGCGATGATATCTCCGCGGAAAGCGAATAGCCGTCGGATACGCGACGAAAGAAGTCGAATCGAAGGTTCCACAGCTAGATCGGGGAATCCCGGTGCGCATGCGCGTGTCTTCGGTTACTAGTCTTTCGATTTAAACCAAAATCAACGTAACGGGGTTCCCGAGGTCGCTAATCGGGAATTTAAAAACAAAATTGCGGCTGAAAGATGCATCGTGACGGGTATATCGTTACACGCGATCTTAATATTTAAACGTCAAAACCGACATTTTGCTTCCGCCATTGTTGAAAATACGCGGATGTTTTTTGGTAATACTTGTATCGATACTTTATTAACCTTAGGGCACCATTTAATATCAGATCGGAGGAAAAGAAATCTAGTATTTGTATTATTTTAAATGGATTTCACTTTCCTCAATCTATAACCTAATTTATAAAATTTATTTTGTTGGGGAGAAATAATGGATTTTTTTTCCTCGACCTAATACAATTTTGAAGATCAATATTAAGTAATGTATTAAATTTAAGGTAATGTAATAGTACGCGAGGTATTTTTATTTACTGTTCTAAAAAATATCTTTGAGCACAAAGGGTTAAAATAGGGTCACGATAATTTATACTTTTTCATTTTTATTATATCATATTAATTGATACCAACTGAACGCATTGTATTTAGGTATACATCACAGACCGGTAGCCCCAGTGTCAAATAACGGTAATTGAAAGAATACGACCATTTTGTTTTTCGTGCTTTCGAATATAATCAGCGAAACCTGATTCTATCAATTTTTTTTCGAATCGAATTACTGGTGAGAATACGGCAAACAAAAGTGTCTAAAATTCAAAAGATCGCAGGTTATCGAATGCAAACGGTACGGAAACCTGTTCAATACCCAGCAGATGCAAAAGAAAAAGAGAAAAGGGTCCCGTTCTCTCATACCTGAAACCAGATTATTCCAGATTGTTCCGTTCAAGCATCCTAATTAACATTATTAATTTCCTGCTAACCCCGTAACTGATCGCAAAACTACTGCGGATCCTACTCAAGAAAGCTCACGCTTCGAAGGTTACAACGTATCTCCAACCAGCCTGCAAATTAAAATCAAATTTTCTCGGCACATCTCGGTCTAGAAATTTGCGAATAATATTCCGAAGTCGCGAGGAGAATTCGTTTTAAATTTCGTTCGCGTGTCGCGGCAAACCCAGTACAGTGTGGCGGCCTGGTAGCCAGCTGTATGATTAGTAAGTTGGGTATTGTGAGCGTTTACATAAGTATCCCGCGTGTCGAGAACAATGCAAGCAGCATGGCGCACGGTGTACAGCAGAGATGTACGAACGCGTGCTGCGCGCGCAGCAGAGAGAGAAGGCGAATGGTGGGGATAGAGAGGGAGTAGTGGGGGGAAAAAGGGTCGCGTGGCAAAGATGTGGCGCTTATGCAATCGGAATTACGAGCGGGCCGCGGTTCTAGTCTCGCTGTAGGCCGCGGCGAGAGATGGGAAGGAAAGAAGGCGTAATTCGGTTTTCAAATTGCCCGCGCCGACTGGAAAGGATGTCAAGATTTCACGGTGAATCGAGACCTTACAAAAGCCTTGTCATTCCATAGAAATTGCCACGATTATGTAACCGTTCGCGCGAGGCTTTCACGTGTTCCGTACATATTTCGACCGTTGTTTTCATCCGTGCAAACGCGGCCTCAGGCCGGAAGCTACACAAGCTATCTCCGTTTGATTCAATTCGCGCCGCTGATACGAGGGTAAATTGAACTCGTATCGAAACGCGTGTCGGGTAAATTGCGATCTCGTTTCTTTCTCGCTTTTCCTCCGCGCAACAGCTCTCGCGCGGTAATTCGAAATTTGCTCGAGCCTTTTGGTCGAGAGTAATCGGTTGAGAAGGAAATCGTTGGTTTCGCAAGTTTTTGTAATTAAATTTATGCGAAGTATTTATTATGGATGTTCGTATTTATAGAAATATAGCGAATGGTGTTTTCTAAAGTATGAGAGTTTTTAACTAGTATGCGTAATTTCTTTTTTGGTTGTTTATTAGGATTTATAATAAGCTTTAAAAAGAGTGGGCAAATGAAAATCGTCGATCTCGTAATATTTTATAATTAAATTTAAATAATAGTGTATGAAATTGATGTATTTATTATAAATTGAAATTCATAGAAATGTATCGAATGTTACTTTGTGGGAGTTGTCGAATGCGCATAATTTTTTTTTAATCGTTCATTAGGGTTTATAATAAACTCTCTAGTTAACGTTTCTAATCCAAAACCAAGCTAATCTCGCACTATTTCATAATTAAACTTAAACAATAAAGATTAAAATTGAAGTATTTATTACAAATTAAAATTTGCAGATATGTACAGAATTTTAAAAACGATATTACTGAATATTCAATTGTTCATTCAATTTAAACAATTTTCATCACCTAGTAATTAAAACAATTTTAAAAACTATATCGCTTCAAGCAACTATATTAACTTATACTGCAAAAATACTGAAAAAAATTCTTCTAGCTACCAATTCAAAAGTAAAATACTTTTAACTAGCAGTTCGAATATTCGCTTCTTCATATTGGAAGTTAATGCTAATTCATCATTGATGATAGCTACTCCTCTTCCTGAAGTTGATATCACGACTTATACTGTAGTTTATTTAACACTAGAATTACCAACTTGATATGTCTACATAAATATGGTGTATATAAACGATATTAATTAAAGCAACACAACGAAAATAAAAAGGTATAAATAATTACCCTCCTATCTGAAGAAAAATGAATATTAATTTCGGTAAAAGTAGCTGAGCGTCTCCAATAATTTCGAAAATAAAAAATCCAAAAAACAATGTCATTTCGCTACTCTCGATAGTACTGGTATTAAACAGAAACTTATAAAACAATATCTTCGAGAATCTACATGTATATATACTTAGAAATAAGTCGGGAATTTGGTAGCGGAAGTCCATAACGAGCTAAACTATTAACTCCGTCGAAAGAGAAGAAGGAAAAAGGTCCGCCGCTTACAAAGATTCATTAACGCTTGATTTAAATTTCAAAACAAATCATTGTGAGGAAAGAAATTAGCGAGGTTCGTAAAAGGAAGAGGATTGTTTCGAAAATGTAGAAATTCCTTTCGACCCGAGCAAACGGAGAAATAACTCTTGGTCGTCAATCGATTCGAAAGTTCGTCGCCGTGCATTACCATAATTCTATACAAATTATTCAATGAGCCGTTATTGTGGCCACGTATCGTCCTGACAAAAGACTACAAATAGGTTTTTAACCTACCATAAGTTTCCAGCATCGTGGAGAGAGGTGGCCGAGGAGGGGCGGCGGAAGAGGAAAGATTCACCTTTCGACCAGGCTTTATGCCGTCCAAAGTTCTTTCATCTAAAAGTCAATTCCTCGCCTACTACAAACGGATCGTAAGTTTCCTTTTCGTCTCGAATAATACGAAAAGGTTCCGGTCAGCCAAAGCTGCATCATCGCGTGACGTCATTCTTATTTGGAAGAAAGGGTTTTGGGTCGAACTCTTCCGTTCTCGAATTATTTCTTTTATCGTATTTGACTGAAAATCATTTCCTTTTTTCACAATTTTGACATTGGAAAGTTGAATGTTAATAAAAGGGTTACGGCCTGTCAAAACTGCATCGTGTGACGTCATTTTTATTTGGAAAAGAAAGTTTGGAACTGAACCTTTTCGTTCTCGAATTATTTCTTTTATCATATGCGAGTGAAAATAATTTTTTGAGGTAATTTTGGCATTGGAATGTCGAATAATAACGTAAAGAATAGGTATTACCCTTCTTGGATGCTTTTTTATATTTGTTGTCGAATTTGAAATAGTAAATGATATTTTTCGAATTAATATCGACTTTTAGAATCTTATTTAATGGCGACTAGAAATCGCTGCTCGAATGCAAAGAGTTAAATGTTGATATAGTGAAATCTATCTTTGTTCTTTGTTTTTATAAGTTATAAAAGTTATAACTGTCGATGCTATCAGACATTTCTCTACATATTTCGCAAAAGCTACCTAATAAAATCCAAGACAACACGAGTCTATAACAAGAGATATCGTTGAAGTGGAAAAATAGATTCAACAGTTACCCTTGAATTTACCAGTGTCTGATACTAGCCACCTAGTATCCGGAGCAAGTATCGATTCTCCATCAATTGTCAACTGGAGTTCGTGCTTTTAGTTCCGAGAAACCCGATGAAATATAAAAATCTTCCATTTTTTTCAACACACGTGGCCCAAAATGAAAATACAATCAAGAGAATCGACATCTAAACCTCACTTTCCCAACTTATTTTTCAATCTAGAATAACGCTAATTAACCACTGACAGGTGATGAGAATTTTGTCCAAACCTCAGTATCACTCGTAATCGATTAGTATTATTAGATTTATTCTATATCGTGTTTGACGAAAATTTATAGGATACGTCAGTTACACGAACAAATCTTATTTACATTACGTTTCGAATTCGGACACTCTGTTTCCGTCCTTTTGGGCCACTTTCCATCGCGTTTGGGCCCGAATTCATCCGAGTCAAAGGGGTTAACCCTTTAACACTCGAGTGGCAACTGTCAGTCGCCATTTGTTTTAATACCATGACATAAATAACGAATACGAAATTTTAAATATATTAAGGATACACGAAGTAACCCAATAATCTAATCCAAACACGTGTGTTACTTTTTTCGTTTCATTGCTAGAAACGTTAGCGAGAATACAAAGATATGAGAAAAGCTTTGAATCGTTGTTGTTCACCAGGAAAAAATTCTTCGAACGCAAAAGGGTTAATAAAAGCGCAATTAACAGAAACGATTCGAAATGCGTCCTCTAGTTTTTCGAAAGCCGAGGCGAAAGTTTCCCATGGACAATTCGAAGCTGAAATCCATCGATGCATGTGTCATGGCGGTTCGGTGTCGCATCGTTGCATATTATTCATACGATCCTCTCAGATATGCGGCCGATACCGAAAAGCTTTCGATGCACACTGTCGAAATGCTAATCGATGCACGCGCGTTCTGCATCTGTCCTGCCAGCCTCGACTGACATTTTTGTCGATCGATCCTACGCCCGATAAACGAACCTTCAGCCCCGGTAGCCAACGGTTTAGAAAACGCCGAAGGAAACAAGAGGAGCCGGGGCTGTTCGAGAAATCTCGGCTTTCTTTCTCCAATTTTTACGCCAACTTTGCTTTCTCGGGCTTGTCTCGCGTTAAATTTATTCCGCTTGTTCGTTTATTCCGCGCGGTGTTATGTTTTTACTTTTATTTCTCTCATTTTGCTCACAAAAAATTGCTCTAGTCTGTTTTTACGCGTTATTCGCGAACGTTTGTTAATAAAAACTACTGCTGTTGTTACGAAGTTTTACAGTTCTTAACTTGTTTCTCTGATGCTAGATGTAGGAAACCAAACACGTATTTGAAACACCAAGGAGCAAGGAACAAAATAATAGTATCGCACTGTAATATGACTGAATGTAGGAAATCATACGAAACAGTTCACTACTAGACTCTGAAATATGTTTGTACTATGAAATAATCGTTTTTAGGCTTGCATCGAATATGGTTCGTGAATGTAATTGCGATTGTCACGTACAAATAATGAAAACCCTGTATATCACTTTTGTTACTAATATTCGTACGAAAATTACCGATCTATAATACGTGCTTGAATATAGCATACGCAGATAATATCAACTAAAATGGCGCGTCGGAGATAGTTAGCGATACACGCGTATAATTACGTTCCCGTCTCGATAAAGACCAATACAAGTTTCGCTAAAAGCTGCCTGCTTTCAGTGACTTTCTCGAATTTGCTAGTTCCACCGTCACTAAATATTTCTCTGCCCGAGAATTGCCTAATTTCAAAAATCACGCCTCTCCGTTAATTCGTGCGCGTCCCTGTCCGTCAACAAAGCTTCGTAGCTATTTAAAGCAGCGTGCATGTTGGCCGTGACCAAAAGCGAAGTAATATACAATATTATTACCATACGAATAAATGCGAATTTCCATTCGTATTGGTGAAAAAAACCGCAATCTTTGCGTTTCACCTAAATCTTTAAGGACCGTCCGACAAGGAAACGCTCTCTCAAAAATTACCCGACACTCTCGCGATTACCTGGCTTCCAAATATAACCGTGCAAAGTACCGAGAGTCAGGAGAAAAAAAAAAGAAGTAGCGGCAAAGATGTTTCTAGGGCGATGTCGATAAATATGTAGAGGGACAGTCGGAGAAAAAGAATTCGGCATGCGTGAGCCTCTGGCGGCCGAAAGAGGCACTACATTCTAATGAATATGAAAGGAGCCTCCGTTAGGTCAGGTCAAGGAATAATGCATCGTTTGACTTGCATACGGATCCGAGCGACAAAAGTGTGTTCCCTCTTCTCCTTTTTTTTTTCTCTCCGCTCTTCCATTACCGGCCTATTTATACCGTTTGCCTCCTCGCCTTGAACGCTCGATATCTTAGGGCCCCGAGCAGGAGACGAGGTTCGGGGCCTCAGGGTCGTTCGAAAGCAAAAGAAATTAATACGATGCCCGTATATCGAATTTTGATGCTCGCCTTCCCTCGAGAGCATGCTCGATTAACACGTTCTTTCTTATTGAACCGTACGGGGATCAACCTTCGTGGTGTTTCAGGTGGAGAGAGGGAGAGAGGGTTTGAACAGGGAGCAACGTTTGTTTGACTTTTCCTGTCGAGAAATTAGAGGGGATCGAAGGAGGCACGACGTGGACATTTCGATGGCTGTGTGCATCTGTATACACTTCTCTGTGTACACTATCGATAAACGTCTCTTGGCGACCATCTTCTTATTAGTAGATTCCAGGCCTGCGCGTATGAATTTCAAACACTTCTGCCATCTTTTCGTGGAAACGGAGAACAATCGCGTTCTTGGTTTAGTTTGTGACTTATCGTTGATGTTCTTTCCTTTTTCTTTTCTTGGGCTTGGCCGTTCTCTGTGTCTTTGTGTTGTGAATTTTGTTTAATTATTTATTGATTTATTTATGTCGTGTCATTTATTTAGTTGTCTATTTATATCGTGTCTTTTAATTACTTAATAAAAATTAAATGAAAGACACGACATAAATATATAAATAATTAAGCGAAAGGCACGATATAATAAACAATTAAATAAAAGTCACAATATCAAGATTTTCAATTTAATTATTTATTAAATTGTTTACTTTTATCTCGGGTTTGGTTGTTTTCTGTGTCTTTTATTTAATTATTTATTTATATCGTGTCTTTTATTTTTATTTAATAAGAAATCGGCGGTGTGTATGTGACGGTGAATATGATATGTACCGTTTATATTGAAAGTGGTGCAAGTTTATTTATTTTTTTTTTTGCTTTTATTTTCCAATTTACACTAAATTAATCACAAATTTTGTATATTATATCTCATTTTTCTTTTTTTTTTAATAGACTTTCAAAATAAACGGTCCATGTAATAAGATAGACCGAGTGTAGGATAGATATCATATTAACGTGACAGTTTATGTAACGTGTAATGCAGTTGAAAATTTACTACGTATTGATTTTAAGGTCACGGTATTATTCTTATCACGGTTTATCGGAACATCGTGAAAATTACTCCCGATAAGGCGAAGGTTTAGTTCGGTGCGGTGTTACATGAGTTTCGAATTGTCGAATGCATTAATATCGATAAATTCAAAGCCAGAAAAAAAGCAAACGCGAGAAATCGACAGGATAATCAAAGAGTATAATTATTTCATCTGAAATATCGGAGATTTTATTGCAATATCCTATTTTATTTATTAAGAATATTGTATCAAATTTAATTTCAAATTTAGGGGAAAATAAGAGGAAAAATAAGAGTACATGTAAAAGTACAATTACTTTACCTTAAATATCATATTATTAAATACCCGACAAAGTTCTACTGCAATGTCCTATTTTAATTCCCAGGAATATCATATTAACCCTTTGCACTCGACGATCTTTTCGTTAGAGAAAAATACTAACTCGAAAACTTTCTCCCATAAAGTTGACGACATTTTTAAAACGGTGAATAAGGAATCGTATGCAAATTAAGGCACAGAATTATTTTATTTCGATATTCCACGTATAGTTGGGTAATTTTAAATTTCATATATTAATTAATAGAATTTGATTAAATGGCGACCGAGACTCACCTCTTGAGTGCAAATTTAAGGGAAAATAAGGGAAAACAATTTTGAAAATTCGATACGGAATATCCGAACGAAATTCGGTTGGTGCCATGACAAAGGCCAAGATTGCGAACAAGGAGCTTCGCGTTTACGCAAAAATGTTGCGTGCCAAGGTAAAAAACGTTAGCGGGTATGATTTGAGGAACGAAAGCGGAGGAAATGAACACGGTGTCCCGATATGATCGCATGCCACTTGCCTCGCGTTACACGCGAAATTACAAGGTAGGTGAAAAGAGATCACCGATATCTCTAATCGAGATCGCGACTCGATCGAAACGCCAGGGTATTTTCGACGCGAATCAAATCGATTATGCCAGGCTTGCAAATGAAAACGAGACCGGGATATATGCAAACACGGGATTCCTTCGCCAGTTAGACGGAAGAAGGTAATAAACCCGTAAAATGGAAATTCTGCCACGGAATCACCATACCTAATCGCCATACGCGAATAATAAAACTATTCGAACGTTAATAAGGCCCGTTTCACAATGGGTCGGGATTAAAGGCGAAGTCGTCAATTTCACTTATTCTTTGATTTGAATGATTTTTTAGCGATCGTACCGAATAAAAGACAATGAAAAGTTAATGAACTTGACTCGTCAGACTATAAACCCAAAGTACACACAGAGAAAAGATTGTGTAATGACTAAAAAATTGTGCAAAAATTATAGTTTGTATTCCGAATGCCTGAAGAGAGATTGGCTTATGCATATGGAGATTGGTATATGCATCGTTTCACTCCAAAGTTCGTTTCTAAACTTCGTCATAACGCCATAAAGACACTTTGTCATAGTTTTCAATCCCAAGTCATGATTACTGGTTCGAGCGAACCAAAGTTTTACAAGTAAGACAAGAAATTCAAAATGCAGCAAACGAAATTGCTTGAAAACGCTGGTCGTTGCGTCGTTCGAATAACCATAACTTCGTTAATCATAAGAGCTAGCATGTAAAGATTTAGAGATACATTCTTGAAATTATATTCTTTAAGAATATACAAAAAGGAAATTGATTTCTTCAAAAGTTCACACTAAAAGACCCTTTTAAATCGAGTACACATTTTATGGATAAAACAACAAACACACCTTGGTATCCATTCGATCAGTATAATCATTATTGCTATCATTGCGGAAGATTTTCGGCGAATTTCGCGCTGCAGCAAAAGCAAGCAGGGTGACTATAGGTCGTTCAACGAGATAGATCGGGAAAAAAGACGGCAAGGTGATAAAGCAGATCGAACGTCAATATTCGCAGCCGACGAATAAACACGGGTGTTGACTCGCTTCGTTGAACGAAGCACAGAAATACGAAGAGATCGTGGAAGTTAACCCGAAGATCTCACTAACAGACCCCGTCGCGGATAGTTGGTTTGGAGGTGTGAAAGAGGAGTGTTTGAGTCGAGTACTCGAGATAATCGTGTGAACGAGGATGCACGACCACCCGTGGTTTCGGGTGGTCGCGCCTGAATGTGTCCTGGGAATGGCTACACGGGAGGAAATAGATGGCAGGGAAAGAGAGAGAGAGAAAGAGAATATGAATAAAGGGGTTTGCGAAAGGGAAAACTAGGCGAGAGGTTAGTCGGAGGTTCGCCGAAAGGTTGGCAGAGGTCGTTCACGAGGTGGCGAGAAGTTGAGGTTAGGATACCATAATGGAACAGAAGCTTCGCATAATTGACGAGTGTGTCATGCCAAGCATAATTATAACTTAGTCATAGTTCTATTTAAATGTGTAATCGTTTATCTATTAAACGAACGCTTCATTGACGTGCCTCTTCCTTTGATTTTCTACATGTAACTTATAACACCGTTCTGCGTCATAATTCAATTTTATTATACTTTTATTACTTAAAATTCAACGTTATAATATTGTTTTGTGTCATTATAATTTCATAATTACAAATTGAACGTTATAATATTGTTCTGTGTAACTATTGTATTTTATTATATCGGAATAATTCAAAATTGAAAGTTATAATATCGCTTGTGTCATTATTATACTTTTATAATTACGAATTGAATGTGATAATGTTGTTTTGTGTAATTATTATATTCTATCATATTTCTGCAATTTAAAATTGAACGTTGTAATACTGTTTTTATTATTACTGTAGCTGATAATACTTTCATAATTTTTTATCATTATTGCACTTAACCGTATTTTTATAATCTACGATTTAGCTAACTAAGGAAGTTTTTCGCATTATTGAATTCATTTTTACTTTAGTGAAAGAGTCAAATCGTGGCAACAGTATACGAAAAGATACTTCACGTGGTTGTAGAAAAGTGAAAAAAAATTTCATCGATCGCACATAGCAAACTGCCTACGTGCCTGTCGCAACAGCGATAATGATTTTTTGTTTTCCGATATCGTGTTAAGGCGATCGATATCTGTTTACTTTGCGCGTTTCGGAAAAAATAGGAACGAACACTATCTGTCGCGCCAGTCGTTTGATGCAGGTCGAGAATGTATGATAGAAATGACTCAGATTCATAGATACACGTATTCACAAGTGCATTGTAAATAATACCGATAAAGCAGCTAGGGAAAGGATTAGGCGGAATAGAATTTCGCCTGATTGAAACGAATCGGTTAACAAATTTTAAAAGAATCATCATGCGTCGATGTGTTCATGACTATTCCAACGACATCAAAGATTACGCGTGAAGCTAACATCCTTGAGAAAAATGGCGTCGGTTATTCTGATGCAGGGACATCTATGCCAATATTAGCAAGATACTATTTAGGTTTAACGGATAAAATCGAAACGGAGAATAAAACTTCGCAAAGTTAACCTCCGTGGAGAAAATGGCGTCGATTATTCTGATGCATAAACATCTATGCCAACGTTCGCAAGATACTACGTTAGTTATATTATAGGATAAAATCCGAACGAAGAATGAAACTTCGCGAAGTATACATCCTTGACAAAAATGACGTCGATTATTCTAATGCAGAGACATTTATGCCAATATTAGTTACTTATATTATAGCATAAAATCGAAACGAAGAACGAATGAATAAAAGTTGAAATAATTTCGAATAATATCTAACTGGAAATATAGGAAGTTAAAGAAAAGTAATTCAATGGCAGAATGTGCGCGCAATTTTTCGATAAGGAGAATTTGCTGAAGCGTCTGCTAAGTTGTTTGTTTAGGAATGATACAATTCGTAACGGGGAAAAATGAAAAGAAAGAACTGGAACGGAAATAATGCATTTATCTGGGAAGATAAACTCGACGAGGAAATTATGAGCAAGTAATAAACGTATTGCATTTGCCGCGCCTTTTCTGATAAGGAAATGCGATTTTTGATTCCGCACTTTTAGAACGAATATCATTCAATAAATTTCCTGTTTTTTCTTAGTCACTGGTGAGATAACGCATGTATGTACAGTCTGCAGTTATTTGAATGATGACACTGAGGAATTTAGATAAAGGTAAATCCTGGATTTTTAATCTTATTCCCACTTTTCATATTTGGACCACTGATACGTGGTACCAGTGTAAGAAATTAAATAATTCTCCTATTTGTTATGTACTATAAATAATCATACTAATTCCAATTATAATTATCATTCTAATTCGATATAATTATTAAAATTATTATATTATAATTTAATATAATCATTTAAATTATTATAGTATCGCAACTTGGTAGAATTATTAAAATTATCGTAGATGGTATTATGTGAAGTTTAAATGTGAAGTTTTCTTGAAATTATATCATCTAACCAGTCACGTTGATACGTTCGGTTAACGAGGCGTTGATAATCGGATTAAGGAAACGAATAGTTATCGTGATACAATTTTGCACGACGTGTTACGCGCCAAGTACAAATAGGATTCACCGTATAATTTAATCTAATGTTACATATTACTCGTATCAAAGTTACGATTTCAATAGAACTTCTGAACCATCATTTCCGACAACTACGATATCGCATATCGAAACGTCCATTAAATTACGCACTTCAAACAGTACTAAGGACAGATATAAATACCGAACGGTATCGGAATGAAACACAGTCCAGTAAATGGATCATAGGCAACGCACACGTCTCCTCAAGGAACCGATCGTCATTAACAATATCCTTTGGACGTTCTATTACGTCAAGAAGCCGCACCAAGGCAACTGCTAGGACCACGACGTTCTCGATTGGACACTTGGATCCACCAGGCCTCAGCTGTGTCATCGCCAAGGCTGTGACTTCCTCGACTGCACAATCTCGAAGCTGCGACATTGGGAGCAGAAGCCACCGTCATCCTACGGATATTCTACATCGTCAGTACGGTGGTGAGTCGAACGAATCATTTTCCTACCTTTCCAGATCGTACACCATTATAAACAAGAATGGCTTCATCTAACCAAGACCCGAAAAATATGCGAAAAGGTACTAAGAAGAAGATAACGGAAATCATAAACATTTTGGACACTGCTAAAGACATTACTGAAGCCAAACTAAAGGAATACCAAGGGAAGTTGCAAGAACTCTTCGAATCTTATTCAAAACAGCAGACCGCATTAGAAAAGAAGGAACGCAAAGAATTCAAAAAACAATATTTGTTAGCTAAAGACCTGATCAATAAACGCCATCGTGCACTTCGCGAAACTGCAAAATCTACGTCTACTACAAGCCCTACGGATTCGTCCAGTGACAACGAAGAAGAAGATGGAGTTGAGGGAGTATTAGATAAACTCAGTTCGCTCAAGTTGAATACCCCGATTGATAAGAATTGATCACGAGGAAAAACTCAAAACCGCGGTCAATCGTACATCTCGACAGGTGCACAGCAGCAGTGTACCATTTACAAAGGGGGACACTCTATCTATGCATGTCCAAAATTCCTACAATCTTCGGGTAATGAACGTTTCAACACGGCAAAGAGATTAAAACTTTGCCTTAACTGTCTTCGATCAAATCACCTAGTCGGCAATTGTAGAGTAGAGAATTGTCATAAGTGTGAAAAGAAACATCATACGCTTCTTCATTTTTCACCCAAGAAGTAGGACATTAAGAGTCAAAATACCAACCAAGAAATTTCGATATCTTCAATGTCTTCGGATATTCCGAAACCCACTCTCACTGTTTATTGCGACTCTGAGATTTTGCTCGGGACTGCACAAGTCATAATTCTTGATAAAAACAACCGCGATCACGTATGTCGCATATTAATTGATAGTGGTTCACAAACACATATTATAACGCATCGCCTCGCCGAAAGGTTAAATTTGAACAACATATGATAAATCTTTCCTTTTCGGGTCTAGGACAACTTAAAACAAGTTCGGAATATTTCGTAAATACTCGTATAAAGTCAATGAATAGTTCATTCGAGGCACAAATTAAACTCCTTTCGCTCCCGGCAATTACAGGTCTCTTGCCGTTGCAACGGATAAGCCCTGACCTACTAAACATACCCAACAACATAAAATTAGCCGATCCTAACTTCTTCGAGCCAGGGGAGATAGATGCGCTAATCGGAAATACATTGTTTTACGATTTGCTGAGCTCCGGTCAGATTAGATTAGCTAACAATTCTGTCATTCTACAAAACACTCTCTTAGGGTGGATTATTACGGGAGAATTCAAGATCGAGCAACGTCCAACACGAACAAGCTCGAATAGGATGTGTTATCTAACCACATCTCTAGATGATCAGCTTAGCAGATTTTAGTCGATCGAGGAAACTTCAAAGAAACGATACCTTTCCGATGAAGAGGCAGCATGCGAAAGATATTTCGTTGAAAATGTATCGCGCGATAGTCAAGGTCGATATATCGTCAAGCTACCATTCAACGAAGGGAAAGGGCGCCTTGGCAATTCGAGAACCATGGCTTTGAAACGATTTTATAATCTAGAGCGAAAACTGCAAAAAAAATGCAGAACTCCGAAACGAAAATTCTCAATTTCTAAGGGAATATATCGCACTAGGCCACATGAGTGAGGTCGAGGTCGACTCGAGCGAAAATGGTTATCTTCCTCATCACGCGGCAGTAAAGGAATCTAGCAAAACCGCAAAAATCAGGGTATTGAAGAAGGACTTATATGTAGAAGATATGTTGAAAGGAGTATCCAGCTTTGAATCCGCAATAGCGCTTAGAAACGAATTGATTGCTTTGACGGAACGAGGAGGATTTCACTTGCGACAGTGGTCTTCAAATGAACCCAAACTAATAGCTGACTTACAGACGAACATTAATCAGGACTTGTGCCTCGATCCGTCGGAAACAAGGAAAACATTAAGTATTTTTTGGAACCTATCAAGAGAATTCATATTCAAATGCGTTCGTTGTCGTAAACTTACCCCAAAGACCTCTCGGTATACAATGGGCAATTTACCAGCTACACGAGTTACACGGTCACGACCCTTTGAAAACATCGGTATCGACTATTGTGGACCATTCGGCATAAAAGAAAAAGGGATCCGAAATCAAAAACGATTAAAGGCCTATGTCGCGGTAATTGTTTGTTTTGCAACCAAGGCAGTGCATTTGGAACTTACAACAGACCTGACCTCGGAATTGTGTATGGGTGTCCTGAAATGTTTTTTCTCAAGATGGGGCAGGCAAACCACGCCGCATATTTTCGGAAAACGCAACAAATTTTGTCAGTCTTAAAAACGAAATAGACAGGACACGCGCATTCCTCTTATCTGAAGAATACAAATCAAAAACACAAGATTTTCTCACAAAGGAATCAATCGAATGGCATTTCGCTCCTCCATGCTCTCCACACTTTAGCGGTTTGTGGGAAGCTGCTGTAAAATCGTTCAAAAATCACCTCTATAGAACAGTAGGAGATGCATTATTTACGTACGAGCAATTTTATACATTGATAATTGAGATTGAAGCTATTCTTAATTCTCGCCCTCTGATACCACTATCCTTTGATCCCAACGACCTCTCCGCCATTACACCCGGTCATTTCCTAATTGGTGATTCGTTGACAAACTTGCCAGAACACAATTTCGTCGATATACCGGACAACAAGTTGTCACGTTGGCAACATATACAAAAAATTAAGGCCCATTTCTGAAACAGGTGGCAAAGGGAATATTTGCAGGAACTACAGACCAGAAGTAGATGGCACACTGGAGACGTCACGCTAATCAAGGAAGGAACGCTCGTGACTATTCGAGAAGACAATAGTCATCCACTTCATTGATAACTCGGACGAATCGTCAAGATCCATCCAGGCCAAGATGGCATTGTACGCGATGCTTCAGTGCGAACCCAAAACGGGGTTTACAAGCGTGACATTAAAGGACTCTCACTCTTGCCACTTGAATACAAGTAGTTATAAGTATATAATTATATTGTAAAATCCATTATCTATTCTTAACTTTGAGCGACGATATACATGTAGAAGCCTAGCTATAATTACCTTTGTAATCTTGCTAGTTTAGCCTATTGTCGTTATAGTAACCAATTTCATAGACTTACTATAATTGAACGCAGACGTTCAAGGCGGCCGGCATGTTAATCCTTGAAATACTGTTTCGGCGGTTTATCGCTGCTTGGAAAATCCAGTAGTACCGATCACGCACCTCAGGTAAACCATAATGGCACCTAGACGCTTGACCGTCATATACGCCGGGTACCTGCAGTGCGGAGCAGTGGTTATTTTGCATTTTTTGTGTAACCTCCATCTTGCACCTCGAGTTCGGAAATTCCAAGCAGTCATAGGGTACATGGCCCTACCAAGGAAAGATATAAATACCGAACGGTATCGGAATGAAACACAGTCCACTAAACAATCGTAGGCAACGCACACGTCTCTTCAAGAAACCGATCGTCACTAACCGTCGCCGACTGAGATCGACATAGTGACGACATACAAAGAAATTAAACAAAATGACTTTCACTTTTATTCGTAATTGCACAAATTTGGAGGAATATTTGGACACAATTTAACCCTTTGTAGTCGAGATGCGCGAGTCTCAGTCGCCATTTGTTTTAAATTTAAATAACAAGTATGAAACGATAAATATAATAAGAATAACTATAAACGAAATAACACGTGTTTTCCTTCTTTTATTTCACTATTACAAATGTATANTATAATATACAAAGATATAAGAAAAATTTCGAGTTACTATTATTCACCACGAAAAAATTCTTCGAGCAGAAAGAATTAAAAGAAAAAACGCTCAGACATTTAAACATAAACCAGAAAATTCATTTCAATCACTAAATCGAGTAGTACCTCAAGTATTAAAATACAAGAAAAATTCAAGAAGTGAAGTTTGATCTGCGAAATATGGCTGAAATACTCGAAGGGAATCTTTGAATAAGAAAATTGCCCGAGTAGATTCTAATTTTAAATCTGACTAATTTCCATCGTGTGACGAAGATACGACAATGTAATTCTGGACAGGGCGATAAGGAATAAACTCATTGCATCACACGGCGGATGTCGATTATGTGTCCTGCTCCTAATCACGTTCTCGTTTCGCCATTTACTAGCCCGCTTCTGGTTCGGTACAAAAAGCTTCTATATTCACCATTTTTTTCTGTGTATTTAAAAAACGATAAAGCAGTGTGTTTACCATCTAAAAGTTGTAACGCAGCCGATGTATCGCACTCCTCTATCGAACTAGTTTCAACAATCTATGCTAATTGTCGCTATTTAAATTTATTTACATTATTATCGCCACGTCAGGACTCGCATCGATCACCTCGTGACAAAGTTACATTACGTCTCGAATAATACCGCTTGAACGTCTGGCAAATCCATTAGAATAGGGCTCAATTCCATTTTCTATATCCCCAAGACGTAAGTAAACAAATACATACATCCTTACGCTCGAATTTGTCAAATTATCGCTTCCGCCGAATTTTTTTTCTATTCAAATTTAACCAGACAAACTTAAAATTTTTCATTTCGACGTGGAACGTGATTTGCAATTTCGTGAAAATAAATTAACCCTCTGCACTCGAGAGGCAACTGTTAGTCGCCATAAAATTTCGGAGACCCGTATTTAACGTATTAAATTTAAGATAATATAACAATATGCGAGATATCGAAATTAGATAATTTTACGTGTCAATTATTATACGATTCTTTACTTAGCACTTAAAAAATAACGCCAGTTTTATAGCAGAAAATCTGGACATTTCTACTCTTCTGTAGCGAAAAAATCGTCGAGTGCAAAGGGTTGATCGCGGAGTCTATCGTAATTCGTAAATTTAACAAACAAAAATGAAAAAGAAAAGAAAGAAATATATATATTTCGTTTTAAAATAAGATAAACAATAATACTTCTGAGAAAATAGCAGAGAATTGAACTATTAGACCATTGTGTATCGAAATATTTTTCGTATATAATACATTCAAGGAGCGAAATTTTTCTTTGAAAATTACACTTTCATAAATACTGGCATAATTCGATCGATCGTTCGAGAATTATTTCAGCTAGAAGAAATAATATTCTAAACGAAATGTCCTTCGGAGGAGGCGTTTAGGCTTATCTTGGTTAAAATGCAATTCAACGTTAGCATTTTTTCGCCGATTTATCGCGAAGAGGAGATATCTAGAGGCGAACGCAAAAATAAGCCAAGATCGCGCATGGAAGGATTATAAACACAGATATCCAACGTGGGGAATGGAACTTTGTTTTATATGGATCGTGGATATACTCCGAGGTCTCTAAACAGTAATTATAATCTCGCGCAGACAAATGACGTCACGGAACTTCAAACATGGTGACGAGTGATTCGAGTACCATTAAATGGATATTGATCACAGCGCTCGAAGTGAATCACGTGCTGCAAGGACACGCGTAGCCTAATCCGTTCTGTAAATAATACTCTCGAATAGATTTCATTTTTAATCGACTCATAACGCCTTCAGTTTCAATCAGAGATCCCACGAAGAAGCTGTTTGGTTTTACACGTAAAATCGGTTTGGCGTGACCGATCGGATAATTATTTTCTCTACTTCGTTTAACGTTCTGACGCGAAATTTCACGAGATTTCACGTGGAACGTAAGAATCCAACGTATTCATTTGTACGGGAAAGTGTTCTGGAATTTTTAAAACGTGGAATGTGCAACCTTCTGAAATGTAAATCACATTTCATGTTTTATTACAATTGCTTCGTGGGTAGTTTATGTCGAAACATCGTGCAATGTGTGACACTATATCCGTGGTTTTCTTATTAATAATCTAGCTTGGTTTATTCTTGTTAGGTTAGGTATAACGACGATACAGACAGATTTCATATGTTATGTATTAAATTTGGAACATCAGGTTCAGGTGCATATAGAACCTCGAAAAATTATAGTGAATAGAGTATATATAGCAAATGGTGTCTCCAAATTATAGCAATAAAATTGGAAAATTATTTAGTGATATGTGAAATATTTATCTATAAATATGCTTCATCTATAAGTTACAAAACATTCGAGTGCAACGTATACTAATAATAATAAAAAGTATAATTAATGTTATTGAAGTTTAAGCTATTTTTGTTAAAATTAAAATTATACGAAATATCGTCACTATAGCAATAAAATTAGAAAATTATGTAATGATCATTCGAATACAATGTATACTAATAATTATTGAAAATATGATTAATATTATTGAAGTATTATTGAAGTAGGTGAAACGAATTGTTTCAGATTTTTCGTTTCTACTGTCAGTCCAAAATTTGGCCATTTTTGTTAATATTAACGTCGATTTTTATAGAAACACGAGCCAAAATTAGACAGCATATCGCGCAACAATCTGCTAACTTCAACTAAAATATTTCACTATCAATCCAAATTGGAAGTTTCCACTTAACTCACTAGCGCCACCACGGCCAGTATTTCCAACAAAAGTACAATTCTATAAATATTCCTTTTTAAAAGCGTCATTTCCACGCAAACATCTCGCTTACTAAGCAAACTGGCGCGTTTCTATACACAAAACCACTCGCCAGAGGCCATAAACTTATCTCATAAACCAGGCACGAGTTCAAATCGAGTTTTCATCGACTCTTCGCTGAAACGCGTGGAAGGAAATGAAATAAGTTCGTACAAAGAAGAAAAAACCTGGCCACTTCTCCGCCATTTTCTTATCCGTTCGTAAGGAGAACCCGATCACCTCGAACCATCCCATTTCCGAATGGTTCACGTGTAACGCGCCATCTTATCGACGCGACGTGCTGGAACTATATGCCGTGCGTGCTGATAGCAACCGTGGGAAAGGAAGTGGCTATCGGCTAGCTGGTAGAAATGTGGTTTCTACCAATCTCGATCAGAAGGGACATTTTAATATCTCGGAGGGATCCGTTGGATGAGCAGAGAAAAAGGTCAGAAAAGAAGCAAAGCATCTTTTTCTACGTTGACGATTGACACCGTCGCGGACCAGAGCCAATCGTAATTAGCAACATGGCCAGCTGTCGAACGGATAACGTTTAATTCCATCAGATCACGGTCTGGTGTTTCCATTTGGACTTGTTTCGAGTCGAGGAGGCGGTTGAACCGAGTTGGTTAGGCTATGCAGATGCTCCCTTGATGTTCTAGCGCGAGTTATGTCAACACGGTCTGCAATGGAACTTGCAACAGGCGGTTCGTATGCGTCCACGTGCTTTGTTCCGATCGCGGGGATCTTGCTGGCGAGGTCTTTGCGAGAAATTCTATTCGATATGGACGATCGAACGTCGTGGCAGCCTGTTATGAAAACTGTCGCTGGGACGTGACGAAACGGCGGCTTATTATGTTTTCATGCGACGATGAGGCGTCTATTCGTTGTTGTAAGCAACGTGCAGCGAAGTTAAACGAATGTTGCCAGTTGGAGTTATTTATTTGTAACGGTTCCACGATATATCCTAATCCGATGAAATATTTATCGCGTGTTTTTGTTCGACACGTCACTTGCGGTTTTCGTCGCGGATATTAGGCATATATCTACAATATGTCGCGAATTTTTAATTTCTCGTATGTTTAATCATATTTAGCGGACATTCATTTATCTGTTAAATTGTAATTAACAGATAGATAACAAAAGAGCTACCTGTGATCTGTGATGCATCCCTATTATTTATGCAATTTTTTTTGCTCACCACGATATTAGTCGAAAATGTAACACAACTGTCAAAATCTATAAATCAATATAATAATTAAATTTTTTATTGAATAAATATAATTATATTAAGTTGGGGAAAAAGTAATTCATTATTTTTATAATTTTAAATGGATTTCTTTATCTCCAACCTAATATTATTTGCTTGAATATCGTATGTGTACAGTAGATAAAAAAAGTATCTGTAGTAATGAAACTTTCAGTAATTTTGTCGCATTTTTAAATAAAAATTTGTAATTCTGTAAGGTATGACAAAATTTGTAGTACACTATTCCCTAAAAGATTATTTACGTGTATTCAAAGTAAGAAAAAATAACGCTGAAACCCTGGTACTACAATCTTTAAAAATTCGAAAAGTATTCTTTTGAAACAATAGGATAGTACGAAAAAATAAATAACTCTGTCGCAAAACGAGGAAATGTGAACGAATACAGAAAAATAAAAGGCGGATAGCTACATCTATTCGTTCAAAAATACATGGAACGCGCCAAGATGTGGTTTAAAAAAGTGCCAGGATGTGGTCTAAGGCTTTAAAGATCAGATCGTTTTTGGTTAGAAATATCATATTATACAGTAGTAAAACACTCGTGTAATTTTTATTAACTAGCTTTCCATGTTAATATTTAAATTCAAGAATGCAAAATTCTTTTAGAAACAGCTTTAAATTAGAGGTATTTTAGATTTATTTTTCTTGCTGTATTTTAATAATTATATTATTGATTCAATTTAATCTTTCACTAACTTTATCATTAATTTTTATTTTTATTACTTTTATTACTTTTATTTTACTTTTATTAATATTTATCACTAATTTAATTCAACCTTTGAATAACATTATTATTAATTTAATGTATCGTTAATGTATTTAATATTCAATGTATTTAATGTATTCCGCTTAATTTAATTTGCGTTACTCGTATGAACAACAATTTTTTCTTCTTCCATTGGACTTTGCTTAAAGCGTCTCACAAGGTAAACAATTNTTCCGAATTTCACCGAAAACGAGGAGCAAGGGAGCCGTTAACAGAGGTGAGAATATGTTCGAGATAAGATTCGGTATTTAGTATGGTATAATTCGATTTACAACCGGGTAAGACGATAACGTGAAGGAAATATCACGACACCGAAGCACGCAGTTCCTTTACGGTAGCCGACGAAAAGGAATGCCTGATTATCGATAACAAGGACAATAACGGCCAAGATCCTTGAAATTCCCTCTCGTTCGGAAATTAACAAATTGTCTTCTCGCGAGCTCAGTGTATTAATTATTTATCTCCCTGCCGGTGTTCCAGAATTATAAATAGCCTCATTTTTAATCCTTTCAAGCCTTTTCTCGCTTCAAAAAAGCTTTTCTTATATTTCTATGAGCTCCATGATACCTTTTATACCAGAAATACGGGAAGAAAATTATACGTTTGCATTCCAAACGAGCGAAATTATTTTATTTTTAATAGAACGATTTAATAAACTTTAATAAAGTTATTATCGTTTATTCGCGTTTAAGTTAATCTTTTGCACTCGAAATTATATTTCAATTCTGTTACCAGCAGTTCCCGAAGCTCGATATTAATTAATATATAATAAATAATATATCAATATTATTCGAATTCTACGCCTGAATTTGCATACGATTTCTTATTCACCGTTTTAAAAATGTCGTTGACTTTATGGGAAAAAGTTTTCGAATTACTATTTTTCTGTAACGAAAAGATCGTCAAGTGTAAAGGGTTAAAATAGTTACATTCCAAATTTTCGATCCTCGATGTTCCAATCGATTAACGATCGTTAATAACGAGTAGCTCGGTAATCGAGTCTATCATATGCGATCGCACGTAGATATTAACCAGACTTCTCGCACGTAGACCAGGTAATTAACACATTTTGTAATGCGATTACGTAGCGTAGCTACGCGTAACCGTGTGGCACGGAGCAATTATATGCAATCAGCCACTGTCCGTTTACACATGCTTTCGTTTTATCTCGTGTAAATCAATAGGCGTACTGGAACGCGAGATTTCGTTAATTGCACGCTTTGTTTCACTCCGTTTTTCCTCTCGGTTCCATCCACGGCACTCTTAAACCGCTGTTCTTCACCTAATCGACAAACAGGAAATACCTTGTCGTCGGAGAGATCACAGTTCTAGTCTTCCAATAATTATCGTCGAACTTTTTCACACTCTCATCATAATTCATAAACCGCGCCTTCGCAAAGCTATTTGTTACGCTATTTCGATCTTTACTTGGTATTTATCTTTTGATAAATTCATTAATTTAGTTTAACTCTTCGGGGCACGATAGGATTTGAGATGGTAATGCATGGTGGGACATTTTTCTCCTACCTCGAAATACTGCGTAACAAGTGATACCTTTGTTATTAAAAATATATCGATTTGGTTTAATTTCAATTTCCGTGCAACGTGGGTTTATTTTATTTCCTGAAATTTGTCGACCTAGAAGATTTTTATTAGCGTTTTTGAACAAAATTTCTCAATTTTGCTGTGATTTAGTCGTGATCGAAATTGCGCATTTAATTATCGTACACCGATAATTGACCGAGCTCGAATATTCTTGTTATTACTGGAATTAGAATTCCTGATTCCTTTTTAAAGTAGTCTCAATTTGTGCCTGACGAAGCGAATTATTTTATTTACATTTATTTAATTTCTCATCGTGTTGTTATTTTCAATAAATAAATGCAGATTAGTCTGTGGCCGCGAATATTTTCATAGATATTTTAATTAAAACATTCGAGCTTCATATTTATTAAAAATAATTCGAAATTGGAAAATTGAAATAACCTGGTACGTTTATTTTTCCATTTGTTTTAAAAAATTCTGATTCAGTTCCACTTAAAACAACAAATTAAATGTAATCGCATAAAAATTCGCCGATCTCGAATATTCTTTTCAACATTTCAATACGAGTGCGATAAACACGATATTCCAAATATCGTATTACCAATATCGAAGTTCATTACAATTAATATTCAAATTTTCCAATGTAACCTTACCCCGAAATGCCGTATAAACAAGACCGATTGAAAATCAAATCGCGCAACCGATTAATCCCGAATGATCATGCGTTGCGTGGATGTGATTGGAGGAAAATGGAGGTCGCGGTTAGAAATTGCATCGATTGCCATTGGTGTTCCCGAACATTGACAGTTCGATTATTTCTATCGAAGACATGGCCGGAAATTATCTTCCAATTCTCTGGAACTTATCTCTTAATCCTTAACCCCATTGAACATCTCTCAAACATCAAATCCAAAGATGAAACTCGAACCAAGAAAACTCGATCACCAGAGGACGAGTCGGTTAAAATCGCATAGCTTCGAAATCTCGCGAAATCGGTGAATTTTTCGCGTTGCAGAGATCGTTCGAGAATAGATTCTGGGATTGGACAAGACTCGGAAATTTTTTTCAGAGATCGTTCGAGAGAAGATTCGGAAATTTCTTCGACATTGGACAAACTAGGAACAAAGAAAACTCGATCACCAGAGGTCGAGTCGGTCAAAATCGCAAAGCTTCGAAATCTCAGGAAATTTCGGATTCATCCTTCGACAGCTGGAAAACTAGGTCCAGTCTCAGCGACGAATGTACACTGCCTTTGGAATCAGACCCGAGTGTTCCGAAACACCCACGAATCCTCGTTGACGTCAGCCCCGAAGTTGGAACTCTCGCGGGCACTTGACGGTTGGCAATTACATCGACTCGGGAAAAACAGGGAATTAGCATGAGAAGAGTGGAGTAGACGACGCAAACAGGTCACGATAAGAAGCGGGTAAGCAAAGGTTCCCTGCACCTAGATACGTCAGTCCAGGTATCAGGAATAACGAGCGTTCGAGCATTCAGTCGGCCGGTGCATTGTTCGCGCGGCAAATATTAGCGGTCTCGTGTGCAGCTCGGATATTTCTATCCTCTGTTGGCCTGCATCGCGTAGATTTGTCACGAGAAACCGCGTTTTCTTCCACGAAGAGTACACGAACACGCGATCCCTCGGACTCCACCCTGTTAGAGGGCTGAATTGGATCGGAGACTCGCGATTCCTTGATCCGTTGTTTCTTTATCTCTGGGATCGATTCTTGACAGTGTCAGATGGAGTTTCGAATGAATTTTTCGCGTTGGAGAGATCGTTGGTAAGAAAATTCAGGGACTTGACGAGATTCGGTATCTTCTTTGACGTTGGACAAACGTGAAAGTCGAGGTAAAGTATTCTAATGTTTACATTTGCTATGTTCAACGTGTATGTATATTTAGTAAGAATGTTCAATATGTCGGCAAGTGTAATGTACTTATATATGTTCAACCGAAGTGTCTGGAACGATATAGTGGGTATGTATGTTACGGTGAACGTGATTAATTCGGTGATTACGTATAATTGCTGGTTATTATGCACGTAGTATCGCACGTGGCCTTAAGAAGGCCCAGGTAAGTTGGAAAACTCTGAGTGATGCGTCAGGCCCTTAGCATGATCAGTTGTGCTGGGACAGAAATATAAAAAGAGGAATACTGCGTGGTGGATAGTTGATATTGAGTTGAGAGATAGAAGCTAATCGGGGGACAGTGATTCGTAATTGTTAAGAGTTAGGTGAAGTACAGTTAGTTCGTTAATTGTAGTCAGTTAGTTGCAGATCGAATTGTATTAGATCGTTCGGAAAGTCATTTCGTTTTTTTTTTCCGACAGAGAAACTAATTGTATTTTTTCACAGCCAGCTTCACGCTTCAGCCTCATAAAAAAAAAAAAAGGAAAAACCAAATGACTTTCCGAACAATTTAATAAAAATAGATTTTTACCGCCACTCGCACATTTTTACAATTTATGTAATAAATCACCGTCCAACTATCAATCCCCTTTACTCCCTCTACTATATATAATCACCATTAAGTCTAGTATGGTATTATAAAATATCGTTATTCGCTCGATCGGTCAATGTTCAAGAATTCGTCACGTTTGCCAAACTTAGTGATGATTATATATAATATAATAATCGGCAATTAAACATGAACAACGGATTAATCACATTTGCCGTAACATGTATATAGAGTAAGAAAGGAATCTCGAGGTTATACCGGTAAAATTAGAAAATAATTTAACAACGTACACGATATTTGCAGAACATAAGAATCAAGTTTGGTACGAAGGTTGATAGATAATAGTTCATGTTGTTCGACGTACTGTTCATTTTTGGTTCACATACAATCATAGTGCACAATTGTGACTCGCTCAGAATGATCAAAAATCATTGAAATCATCCGAAAATCGCATAGAAATCAGCCAGAATACGCTCAACATTCGATAACCTTGTTTTTACGTTTATCGGAGATACGAGCCGTGGTGGCGTTAGTGAGTTAAGCAGACGACCGTCTTAAAGCTATTACTGCAACGAGAAATGAATCTTATTTCATAATACTAATCCTAGTATAACCTAAATAATTTGCATTTTGTCACATAACTTCTCGATTTTTCGTTTAATCCACATATCATCATTTATCTCATTTTCTTTAATCACGTCAGACTTATAATTAATTAACGATGCTACGATCAGACTAATATGGTACGTTGCTCGTGCAACATCTTTACGATCCACCAATTCAACACGTTTGTAACAAATAAATACCGTACACATCGTTGGGTTATCATTTACCAACGTAATCTCGCTTCAAATATTTACTTCAACGCGCATATTTCCATTGAAAAAAAGAGCAAGATAGATAACACGCCGAAACGATCGAACACTTTCATGAACGAGCATGTACTTACATGGTATTATTTACGCCGAGAATACTAATCGTTGAAAAATGCAGATTTATGTAAAACTGATGGAGAAGAATTCGTTTTGTCTATACGAGGAGCGACGTGGTGCGAGGATTAATACAAAATTGCCAGCAGGACCCGGTAAAAAGCGTGAAATCGCTGAAATTGAAAGGATAAGCGTACGGCGGATTGCAAAATGAGGAGAATTTATACGACACACAATGCGGGTTGGTACTTTCCCCTTGAAAAACTCCCGGTACACCGTGTACACACTGCGTTTGTATATATATATGTGTGTGTGTGTGTGGGCGCGCGCGCGATGAAGAGGGAAAAGGCAAACAGTCGGACGAATTAGCACGATGAACGCGCGCCGGAAAAAAAATAATTCAGAAGAGGAATATTTGTTGTTGCCAGTTAGCTAACTAATTGCTCCTTAAATGGAACGATGATATTCTGAGCTAACGTTCGCTCACAGCAACTGCGAATTTGTTGCTCGTTTCCGTGTATGTAGGTTAATTGTGTTACGTAAAGAGGCATTGTGAAAACGTAGGTCGATAAAGCAAAATAATTTTCGAAACTGAAAGGTTGCAACGGGCAGATGTGTCGTGGAACTGAGACAATGGACAACGGGAACATCTACAACGTTGAAACTGCTCTGCTTTGCAGAATCGATCGCGTTGCGTTAAGCTCGTTAATTAAAATGCCGGTCGTGCATGTACCAAGTATTAACTCGAAAATTGACAATTTTCTGGAAACGTGCCTGTGTTTCGATTTCTTATCGAATTTGGAGAATATGGGAAGATTTATTCGGTGTCGCTGTTGCGTTATTTATTTCTTCTAATGCTAGGAAATTTATCAGACATTTATTTTTATTATTCTTTTAGTATTTTTGCTATATTTTTCGAATATTTAGTTTTATTAGTTAATTGCTTAGGCTTCGGTTTCTTATCGAATTTGAAGAATTTGGGAAGATTTATTCGGTGTCGCTGTTGCGTTATTTATTTCTTCTAATGCTAGGAAATTTATCAGACATTTATTTTTATTATTCTTTTAGTATTTTTGCTATATTTTTCGAATATTTAGTTTTATTAGTTAATTGCTTAGGCTTCGGTTTCTTATCGAATTTGAAGAATTTGGGAAGATTTATTCGGTGTCGCTGTTGCGTTATTTATTTCTTCTAATACAAGGAGATTTATCAGACATTTATTTTTATTATTCGTTTAGTATTTGCACTATATTTTTCGAATATTTAGTTTTATTAGTTAATTTCTTAGGCTTCGGTTTCTTATCGAATTTGGAGAATTTAAGGAGATTTATTCGATGTCACTGTTGTGTTATTTATTTTTCTAATTAGATATATATTTTTAGCAGTCGTTTAATATGTTCACTATATTATTCGAATATTTATCTATATCAGTGTTCTGTGATTCAAGTGTGACCGTGAATAGAGTCATGTAAAATAATACGTATGAATTAGAAATAAAGTAGAATACATTAGTGATAATAGAATAATGAAGCAAAGATAAAGTACAACGCAATTGTCTTTTGAATTATGAAATCTCGGGGCACTTGATTATCATATTCTTGAAATGAAATAGACGGTGATATTATATAATAAAAAATAGTTCAAGCTGCTATATTCACTGTATTATTTGATTCATATTAGTATAATATAACTTTCCAATTTATAAATTAATATTTATTATATTAATCATGTATTATTATAAAAATAAGATTACTGATTGTTTAAACACGTATATGTATATATATTTATGTTCCCAACGATTTGATTTATATTAGTATAATATAAGTAATTTGCAAGTCAATTATAATTAATATTAATACAGATATTAATATGAATTATATATAATAAATAAAATGATACGAAACAACGGAATAATAAAAATAAATTATAAGATTATAAAACAATTGTTATAAAACAAATACAATAAAATAAAAATGAGATATAATACTAATAATACTATTATAAACTACAATTATATTATAATACTGAACGATACTATTATTTCTCGAATTATGAAACTCTGCATCTTCTAATTTGCACCAAAGATAAAATGAAAGAAAATGGTGCTCCGAATGACCCAAGCGAACTCAGAAACGTATCGAAACGCGGGGCCAAAAGTAACTACAGTAAAGGAAGGTTAACGAGAAACATAAAGAACATAAACCGTACCAAGGCACGCGATATTTACAAAGAATTCTTACTTCGGGACACTCTAAAATTCTTGACCATTTCGCGAACCATTACAGCGTTGTGCAATATCGAACTCCTGGTTGCCTTCGAATTCCCTAATGCCAGATGATATTATAGCACTGTTCTAAATCATACACGCCACGAGGAAAACGGGCGAGCCCGAGATACGCGTATCCTGTTCACGACGACGAAAAATCATGACCAATTCTCGGAGGACACCAATTTCCAAGGAGGACACCGTCGGTACGAGCCGTTTCGCGAATTATCGAGTTTTGCAACGTTATGAAACAGACTTAGCGCCTGAGCTCGGCTGTGTGCGTCCGTGTGTACAGTGTTTCAGGTTAACATGCACTGGTCTAATACCCCGCCAGGTACAATGTACCTGTACCGGTACGGACGTAATAATGTCGCGCGATGCCAATGACGTAACCCAGCGGCGGCGGCCATGCACGAGTGTACAGGGTGTCTGAATTTTAATTGGCCATCGGGTGATGGAACAGCAAGGTGAAGATCGAAGCAAGCGTATAAATAGCTGTGATATGAATAAGTCATTTTAAACAGTGTCTAATTATTTGCTATTATTTAGTATGTTTTTTTTTATTACAGTTTTGTATTATTATATTTAATTTAATAGTATATATAATGAACAATATAGTTGTACTATTATATTTAATATAATAGTTTATATTAGGTCGTTCGGAAAGACATTT
>NIJG01000062.1:576739-601112 GCA_002201625.1 Euglossa dilemma
AAAAAAAACGAAATGACTTTTTGAACGACCCAATAAAATATTACATATGTAATGATTGAATTTTGTATAACGTGTTCAGAAATATGTGATATTGGTTTACGTATAAATTTTTATCATAGATATGTAATAAAGAATTCAACTATTATGCAAGTAAATAATAACTAAACAATAACAAATAATTATATATATTATTATTATTGATTATTATTAGTTAACTGTGTCACACATTTTAT
Source organism: Euglossa dilemma (assembly GCA_002201625.1). Taxonomy (NCBI): domain Eukaryota; kingdom Metazoa; phylum Arthropoda; class Insecta; order Hymenoptera; family Apidae; genus Euglossa; species Euglossa dilemma. The sequence goes on from NIJG01000062.1 coordinate 576,973, forward strand.
ATGCAATTTGTGAGGAATTTATAATGAGTCATAATTTGTGATTAATTTATGAGGAATTGTGGATGAGATAAATAAGTAGTTATGAATATTTCAATGGGAAATTATTATTTCCTATTATTTAATTGTGCATTAATTGATTTTTTTATTATATATATTGTTATTGGTTATTATTGATTAATATATGTCACACAATTTATAAACACAGACACTTATATGTATATATATATATGGAATTAATTGAAAGTTAATTTACGTGGATATTATATATTATACATTATATATTAGATAGGGGAAAAAGAAATCCATTATTTTTATAATTTTAAATGGATTTCTTTTTGCCAAACCTAATATTATATAATTCTATTAAAATATACATAAATATTCGCTAAATTATTAGACATACTATTTATCTGTATTAATTATTGACACGTGTCACACGTTTCATATACACATAGACACTCGCGTACATATGAAATTATTCGAGAGTCAATTTACGTCAAAGTCAATTAAGCGAACAAAGCAGAAAACGAGACAAAAATTTGCTTTAGACGATCTACCTACGTTTTTCAACACCACTTCCTCATTCTAAGTAACGTAACAAGTATTTCCTTTGTTACTTAACAACGTACACATATCTTGGCCTGATGTATCGATTATTAAGTATGTCAAAGATGTCTGTAAAGTATAGTGCTTTTTTCAAGACGAATAATGGTATCCCTACCCAGGAAATAAATCTCCTTAGCCATTCTAATAATTACAGCAAGAACGATCATTTGAAAAATTCTGCACAAAAATCCGTATTACCGAAGAATTCTATACAACAAAAATATCAAACAATTTTTTACAAAAATCGCACATGCAATATTAAAAATATTTTCCTTCTTATTCCACGATTTCTCGCGCGTCTTTAATTATTTTTCCCATTTCTCTTTTTCATGACGAGGAACCGCGATTTCGGAGTCTGATATTTTCCTCCTTTTCCCACGATTTTTCGCACGTTACGCTTTTCTTGAATTATTTCTCGAATTTTCCTTCCTCGCGACGAGAAACCAGGATTCTAGAGCCTGAGATCCGTAAAAATGGCACACCGTGTAGAAAGCGGAGCGGTGTTAAATCGCCACAATGGCGGTTTAAGGTTCAATGAATAATTATAATAAATGTTGGTCACCGAGTTGCGTCAGGCCTGCAATGTTCTATCGTCCCCGATGAATCGAGTCGTAAAAAGGAATCTTTACGCTCTCCTCGTTTCTGAACCCCTTCGCTGCAACGACACGAACTTCTTAAACGCTTATTTCAAAATGGCCCGTTCCTTTTTATAACTTTCCGTCGCGTGGGCTCCGCGATTATACATTGCCGTATTGAATTTTATATCCGGTTAAATATAACCCGGCACTTTCGAAACGTTTTGCCCGCGCGAAATGTAATTATCGGGCGTAGGCGGAAGCTTCTTTCGAGTTAATTCCCTTTTTCCCTCTTTCTCTTGTCGCGGCATCGAAAATGCATCGAAGGACAATATTATCGGCCGTGCATCGGTTTCAATTACGCCCTACGATGCGAACGAGGTATCAGCGTCTGTCGAAACTATCTTTACACCCTTAATGGAGGGGAAATTAAATTCTGGCCCGTGGAAAGATCGATTAGACCGCGGAAGGCGATTCTCGGAGAAATTTTAGCGTGTTTTGTACGTTTTAACGGAATTTCGTTTAAACAGTGGACGCTTGGAGGTTAGTATCGAATTTTTGGAATGTAGTCTCATTGGGAATAAAATTGAGTCGATTAGAGAAAGGATCAATCGATAGAAATCGTCGAAGGGACAGCAAAAATGGAGAAAAATAGACATTCAGTGAGAGTTATTACGAATATTTGATAGTTGCGATTTGGGTAATATTCAGAGAAAATAGTAAAATAGAAATTGCAAAATTTGTGCCAGATTGTAGAGAATTACAAAGCTTGGTTGCAGTTTGGAAACGAGACGCGAGAAAATTGTTCCTCGGATGTATTGTTTGATGTGTTTATGATTTAAGTAGCGATCAAAGGAAAGAATAAGAAATAAGACGATTATTCCCTGGATTACAAAGCGTTACAACACCCGGTCGCAGTGTTAAAACGAAAGAGAAAGAAATGGTACCACAGATTGTCTTTGTACGTGACATATTTATGATTCGAGAAGCAGAGAAGAGAAAATAATAAAATGTAATACGATTATTCCTTGGATTACAAGGTATACTACACTTGGTTGCACTCTTGAATCGGAACGAAAGAAAATGGTAACTCGGATCATTCTCATATTGTGTGGTACATTTATGATTCGAGTGAAAATCACATAAATGAAACAAGAATTATACCTCAGACTATCTTTGTACTCCGTGATACACTTATGATCCATTTATGCAAATTTATATAATATATAGTCCGAGTGTATCCTGGAATTCGAAATTTTGTAATATTTATTGTTAGTTATACTCTTTGAAGGAAGAGAATTTTAAATAACAATCGCAACCAATGAATAAAATATATAACCGCATTATTCTGTGGAATACGAAGCTTTGCGAAATTTCTTAAAACGAACTGGAAAGAAATGGTACCTCAGCCTATCCTTGTGCACTGTGAAATATTTATAATCCAAGTGAACAATCAGGCAAATGAATAAAATATTTAGTATGATTGTTCCTTGGTAGACGAAGCTTCATGATACACAGTTGCCCTCTTTATATGAACAGAGAGAAAATATTATCTCAGATAATCTTCGTACCTACACCGTCGTATATTTATGTCTTAAACAACAATCCACCAAATTAATAAAACATATAAAAAGATTATTCTTTGGAAGACGAAGTTTTATGACACTTAGTTATACCCTTTAAACGAACAAGAAGAAAATGGTACCTCAGACAATCTTCTTATCTATTTCATCATATCTTTACGTTTTAAATAACAACGTACGAAATTAATAAAATGTATAATATGATTATTACTTGGAAGACGAAGCTTTATGACACATAGTTACACTCTTTAAACGAATAGAAAGAAAATGGTACCTCAGACAATCTACTCCGTCATATATTTCTGTTTCAAACAACAACTAAGCAGATTAATAAAGTATACAACACGATTATTCCTTGGAAGACGAAGCTTTATGACACTTAGTTATACTTTTGAGACGAGAAGAAAGAGAGACAGCGGAAAATGGTGCCCTAGATTACGCGCATTCCTATTGCCGCAAAATACGAAATGTCTGAGTTATGGAGACGCTTTATCAGAGACGATAGCGAATTCGACTCTTAAATTTCGCGAACGGGTGCAGGAATGCCCCCATTCGGGACACACGATCACGGAACAGAGGATCAGAGCTAAGAGACGGCCGGCGATTAGTCAGCAAAGCGACAAGTGTGTTTGCCACGGGGCTCGCCGTTCCCATCGTCGCGTTTTTCCTCTTCTTCGTTTTCTACTGCCTCTCCACGACTCTTTCCGAGTAAGCTCCTCGGTGTCTTCGCTCCCTTCTAGCGATATTACCGAGCTGCACGGAAAAGGTACACCGTGTCTCGCGTTTGATACTCAGAAGTTAACATTCAGCGCGTTCCAGCTAAAGATAAGGGAATCGGACTCGCGGCCGCCATCTTTGCTCGTCGCGCGACAGTTCCTCTACCGATTATTCCACTCGCTGATATTTTGCTCGAAAATTCGGAATTTGCTGAATATTTCGGGTATCAGAATGTATTCTTTGATGATTTAGTGCTATATTCAGTGGAATTTGGACGTTGTCGAGTTTTTCTAGGTTAACATTACATGATACTACATATTCTTGTGTTTCATATTTTATATTTTCATTCTGGGTTTTTAATATCGTATTTTAGTACTGAGATTGCCAAGTTTGCTAATTTAGTAGCTTGTTTATGAGCTACGTTGAAAATTCGCAGATGTTTTTGGCGGAATTGACGGTGATATTTATTGTTTATTGAAGATTATCGTTGTTATTAGTTGTGTATGTATCGAGGATTATAAAGATGACCTAAGCTATACGAGATTGTAAGAAATAAATAAGGATTCTCTGATATTTTGTAAAAAATAAGTCAATTTTATTGTAATCCGAAATAACAAATAATTAATACAAAATTAATAAAGTTATTTCTATCGAATTGTTGTCTTGGACAAATTTTATAATTGTACGTATATATTTGATCATTATTATATTCAGATTCATATTAGAATTATTGATAATTCAAACACCCTCTTATGACAATTAACAGTTATTAAATTATTACAAATAAGAAATTGTAATCGACTAAGGGAATTATTACGAAACATTCTATTTAAGAAAAATTTTGTGAAAAGTATCTGTAAACTCGGAGTCGTTGAAACATGCTATTATTATGTACCATACCATGAAGGTTTGAAAATTCATAAAGAGGTCCTTTAGGTAAAGTTGACGATCTTATTTTTTTCTAAGAAGAGGTACCATTTTTTTACTGATCATCCTTAATTACAATCGAACAAAATTCTGATTACAGAGTATTAAAAAATAGGACAAAAATATTCCCAAAAGGTTTCAACTCACAGCTAGATTTAACAATATTCATTGCCCATTACTCATATTTTTTTTTATTAAAAGATACTACTAAAATAAAATATACACTTGTATCATTTCTCTATTCACCATGCTAAATCGCAACCCAAACAAAATTCTGATTACAGCGACGTAAAAAATAGAACGATGGTTCGCAAAAAATAAAAATTCATAAGTAGACTCGAAAATCTTATTCGTCCATAACATTTGTTCTTACAATACTCAACCCAAATCACAACCCAAACGAAATTCTGATTGCAGGGGCGTGAAAATAAGCTGGTCCCCAAAAAATAAAAATTTATTTGCCCATTACACATATTTTTTATAATAAAACATCAATAAAAACCGAACAAAATTCCCATTACACAGAATTACAAAATAAAATAGCCTTATTAAAAAGACCAAGTTTCAGTATCACTTTTCCTCTGTAAACCTGCTCAGACAATTTCATCACGACGCTTCTTTGAAGCAGCGTATTTTCTCCGCGTGTCAGCTCATCGACAACACCCCCGAATACCACCCACTCCGTTTGCCAAGAGCGAAACAATTCATCCTATCGCGACATTCATCGTCGAATATTTTCTCAGTCGGTTCACTTCCGTTTCATCGGTCACGTATATCTTTCTCTGGTTTTCGCAAACAGAGCGTACCCGGCCGTGACGCATCGGGGAACGAGGTGGTATGAAAGAAAAAGGCCGGCTATCGCGGCAGAAAGCGTATTACTCATTCACGTGCCATTGTGTCGCGCGTGACGTAAAGCGAACGGAAAAATCTCGCGGGTACGTCGCGAGATGGACGGAAGGGAAAAGCTGGAAAGCGAAGTGGCTCACCTACGCGAGTTGGAGATCGGCCGGAAGGCGGGCCCGCTTCTCTCCGCCAGTGTCTCTCCTCGTTTCGTAATTCTTGGGCAAATAACAGCGCCGAAAATACACACCGGCGTGTGTGAAAGACCTTAAAGAAACTCCGCATCCAGTTCACGGAATTCGTGAAACCTTAAACAATGAACGGGTCGCGCTGGAAATTCACACCGGCATTCCCTCCGACTCGATAAAGAGCCCGCCAACGGTTTTCGGACGGAAAACCGGCAGGACCGACCTGCTTTTCCAAACTGTTAGCGTCATTTGCTCCATTAACTCGTTATAATACGATTTCATCTCAAGATTTTATGCATTACAATAGTATTCCATTTTACTCCGCGCGAGAATTTGTATTTTTTAACATCGTACGAGCTTCTCGTATTTGTACGCATTTTATTTCTGATGAAAATAATTGTGCTCAGCTGCTTCTTCAAACTGTCAGAGTTATTATGAATTGAAATAGTATTTCATGTTACTATAGCGAGAATTTTTATTTTCGAACATCGTACGAACTTTTCGAATTTATACGAATTTTATTTGTGTTGGAAATGATTATACTGAAATGCTTCTCTAAACTGTTAAGGTTATTCGCACCATTAAGCTCTTGTATCGAGATTTAATTCCGGAATCTGATGAATTCAAATAGTATTTAATTTTCTTATAGCGAGAATTTTTATTTTGGAACATCGTACGAGCTTTCCGAATTTATACGAATTTTATTTGCGTTGGAAATGACTGAGCTAAGCTGCTTCTTCAAACTGTTAGGCTTATTCGCACCATTAACCCATTTGCATCATTAAGCGGAATAATCCGCACGCTATAATTGTTATTTATCTATTTTAAATTTATTTACGTGCAATTACCTACTACTTACAAAAACGTATAATTTTTGGATTAAGTATAAACAAGAGTTTGTTTGTTACGCTTAATTTCAATCAAAGGCTTGAAGACTCTCTTTACAGCGAAGATGCAAATGGGTTAAGCTCTTGTATCGGGATTTAATACCGGAATTTGATGAATTCAAATAATATTTCATTTTACTATAGCGAACATTTTTATCTTGTAACATCGTACGAGGATTTCAGATTTATACGAATTTTATTTGTGTTGAAAATGACAGTGCTGAGCTGCTTTTACAAACTCATAGCGTTCATCGCTCTATCAATCCTTTATAGTGCGATTTAATTCCGGAATTTTATACACGGAAAAATTTTATTTTAAATATTATTTTAATTTTAATTTTATTTAACTTGGCAGAGTAATTTTGATTTTTAGATATCGTATAAGTTTTTTGAATTTATATGAATTTTACTTATGTTAAATTAACGACAACCCCTTATATCGTGACTTAATTTCTGAATCTCATGCGTTATTATTCTCATGTCGAAGAAAATAAAATTATATTGTGTTAGTCAAAAATTTAAAAAACGGTTAAAAGTAGTCGATTATATAAGTACTCGAGTATTAAATAAAATGGCTAATGTAATCGTGAATAATGGGAAACCAGCTGTTACATCTTTCAACTATCCTTGACAGTATTTCCTCTGAGCCTTATAAATAATTATCGCACAGTGATCGAATTTCTTCTAAAAATACAAGAAGGACTCGCGTGAATATTAATCTCTATGCTCTAAAAAGGAATTGATCTGTTTCACTGCTATGCATAAGTCATATCTCTCAAATAATACTAATTTAATCGACGTATATTCAGTCAAATTATACATTTGACAGACTTTAAAATTTTTAATTCAAGAAATCTTTGTTTTGCGGTGTTCTAAGTATAGTTGGTGTAAAAAATGTTCGTGCAGAAAACAATTTAAGCGGTCTTTCAGTAATTCGGATCGAAAAGAGTTTTTTCGAAGAATTTCTTCCCGTAAGAACGTTTGACACGAGCTTGCTGCTCTCGTTAATTCGCGTTTTTAAAATATTTCGAATTTTTTTTTGAATATCACATAACGAAGATTGAAAAGAAAAGCTTTCTAAAACCGTGTTCATTGCGAAAGATGTATACGTATTCTCGGCAGCTGCTAGAATAAATTTAATTCATAAAAATATTATTTACTTACACCTCTTGAAAAAGTAACAAAAAAGTAGTTTCTGAATAAACAATTCTCCACTGATTCTAAACAATTTTAAATAACAATTATAACTCGCGTCGTTAAAATTTTTCATCCTTCTTTATTTCAATCGTATCCAAGTATTCAAAAAATTCTACATGTTCTATGGACTGCAGAATATTGCATCTATATATAACGAATATCTGTCATACCAGTCACATACGAAGTTGTGGGTGTGGTTGAACGAGTGCAACTCCTTTCTTTATAATTGTGCAATCTATGATGTAAATATAATGTATGCGAGTGCGATCTAGTGTGAATGATGTTTAGAAAAATGTTCAAAAGAATGTGTCAGAATGAAACAGTCGTCATAGAATCATCGAGGAGTGAACATTGCAATGAAATCGTGATAAAGAATGGAAATGAGAATGAATGAGAAAAAGAGAAAAATTCCAGAAAGAATGAAACGTTTTATTGAAATACGTTATTATTGAAATATTTTATGGTTAAATATAGTCTCTGTTTCTCGTTAATAATAACGAAAGATATTTTTATCCAATCCTACCTACAAAAGTATCAGCGTTACAGGTTATTCATTTTTCTTCACAACTAACCCGCGTAAAAAGCTCATCTGAATGCTTATTAACGACGCAACTAGCTTCACTGGTTGTTCTTGATCTTTGTTTCACCTTATTACACGAAAAAAAGAAATATCCCGCGATCTTCCTATGAACGGAAAAATAAATGGCACAAGGTTATAGACGTTAGAAATATCCAGATCGTTGATGAAATCGTCAAGGGATTGTTCCTCTATATTCCCGATTATTAACGTATTCTGCGCGATTAACGTGAATAGTCGACTGTCATAAACTGATCATTCGACCCAATGACGGTTTACGTCATTAGAAGTGTTTCCTGTTTTCTTCGGAATATGATTCTAATACGCGGCGCTTAGATAACGATTCGCCAGGCATGTTAAACAGTCAAGTACCGCTTCGGTGTAATTATTCTTCAAGGAAAAATACTATACCATGTGCATGAAGTAAGGTGCAATGGGATGTCAACGTTTGGCTACCATAAGTGTCAAGTACTTGACGTATGGGGAAATAACTCATCTTGCTATTAAAAAATTTACATCCCATCGCCTATTCTAACTAATAGAACGATACTTGGTTGCGTTTCCTATCATCTATTGGGATAGACATTGGTTGGATCTAATAGAACGATACTTGGTCCTGCCACGAGTTCTCATAAACTCCAAAATTTGTGATATTCTTGCAAGAAACAGAAGACGGATGAAATATATTGATCGAGTTCAATAGAGTGATATTTGGCTTTACCAAGAGTTCTCACGAACTCCAAAATTTCTGATATTTTCGCAAGAAACATGAGATAGACGAGACATATTGGTTGGGTCTAATGGAACGATAATTGGCTTCGTCACGAGATCTCATAAACACTAAAAATTGTAATATTTTTAAAAGAAATATAAGATAGACAAGACAATTAGTTGAGATCAATAGAACTATACTATNAATATAAGATAGACAAGACAATTAGTTGAGATCAATAGAACTATACTATTAGGATAAATATTGATTGAGTCTAATAGAACGATAGTTGGCTCCACTAAGAGTTCTCATAAACCCCAAAATTTCTGATATTTTCGCAAGAAACGTAAGACAAACGAGACAAAAATAAGTCTCTAGAACACAGGTAGAATCAAAATTGACTCTCGAGTACTCTACAAGGTACATCGACATCAAAATAATGTCTGCCATACTTACCACTCAAAAATTCAATCCGCACATGCTTCGAGAACCACATTAGTTTCCTTTAGATCCATTTGTCGCTAGCCTAGTGACATAACAATGCACAACTTGCAAGTAGCCACTATTGCTTTCCAATGTTACATTAGAAACTCGACTCGTTAATGTTGAACCGTGATTCATTCGGTTCAACTTGCGAACGTACTTATTAACCTTGAACTATGATTCATGCGATTCAGCCTGCTAACGTCGAATCGGTATCCCGGAGAAAATAAGATTCGTAACGGATATTACGTAATTGAAAAATTTCAGAAACGGATGATATTTTCGTTTTCTTTAGTCCTTGCATCGGCGAATGATAATGAAATTATCAGATTTGCGGTCTACGTTTCGAGATACTTGAAGGTTGAATGAAATCGATAATGCATGATGGTAAAAGCTCGAAAATTTTCTGAGTTTTTTTTGAATTTCATTACGAATAAATAATTAATAAATAGTTAGTGAACAGGGAATAAATAATTTTGGAATTGAAGGCTGAATAAAATCAGTAATACACAATGGTAAACATTTAAAAACCTTCTGAGATCTATGGAATTTTATTGGGAATAAATAATTAATAAGTAGTTAGCGAATAGGGAATAAATAATTTTAGAATCAAAGTTTCATTGACATTGATAAAACATCGTGGAAAAAGCCAGAAAATCTTCTGAGATTTTTGGAATTAATTTCGAATAAATAATTGATAAATAATTAGCAAATAGTTCTGAACAATGTAACGAATATATACCAATTTTTGGAACTCGAATATATGAGAATACACCTTAAGTCTGCGATGATCCTTCGAAAGTTACGCAATGCAGTTTACTAATCTTGATTCGCCGTGTGAGTGACAATACGAGTGTTAGCTTTAGAAATCCGCAATAAACGTTGAAAATGAAAAATTAGAAAAGTAAACAATATCGTTCTTTCCTGCGTTCTCGTATCAGCGAATTGAAACTCTTGTCGAATCCTAGACCAACGCTCTGAGACACTCAACGGTTAAACAAAGTTCCGAATATAGATAATTTTATAAACAAATAACAATTTTTGTAAAATTGAAACAGTAGCTGAGACGTTTAGGCGAGGATTCGTCTTAAGATTAGACGATTTTCGCAAATTACTTACATCAAATGTTATCTACGAGATAAAACAAACATTAGTGGTAAAGATCTACGATAAAGTCTATATATATCTACAGTATTTATCTCCATTATCTATGTTGAAAAATTTCAGAAATAAACAATATTTTGTCCTCTTTGCTCTTCGTATCGAATACTCCAAGAAATTATCGAATCTAAGATCTATAAACACGTTATAAGATAGTTGAGCAAGGTTCTAAGTATACCGCACTATAATTTCAAATCTTCGTTCGAGATTTTCGAAACTGCGAAATAATACCGCGAATAAACGGTAATTTTTTGGTTTCAAGGCCAGCACGATCTTTCCGACTTGTTAAATTGCTGATAAAACAAGCATTACCACTGATGATCTATAATAAACCATATACACGCATATATACAGGGTGTTCCATTCGAAGCTTCGCACTCGATTACCTCCTAAACTACATTTGGTTTCTAAAAATGTTTCAAGGGGGACAAATGCACTAAACTAAGGTCTCTTTAAAATTTCGGAGACACGTCTGCCTAGCAAAGATTTACGATCATTACAAGATGTCTCTATCGAAACAGGATAAGTTTCATTTGAAATGTTTTTTGAAACTGTTAAAATACGTAAGCTTTATAATTGCAATACCTGTCAATGACTATATATAGATCGTATGACATCTATTATGTGTTTTGTACACTGTGTAGTTAACATGAAAAGAAGTGTAACAAAGTTAACACGTGAATAAAAATGATCTATCATATCAAAGTGAGAATAAAACAAAATTATTAAAGTCTATAGAAGGTTTAAATCTAACAGAAGCAAAATCTAGTTTCAGAAATAAATGACTAATTGACGAAACTCCAAATATCAACATTATCTCAATTCCTTATATTAAAAAATTTCAGAAATAAATATGTTCTCTCATTTATCCTCATATCGAATAGTCTACAAAATTCTCGTCAGATTTAAGATCTATTTTCAAATAAGACACCCTGTACATCAGCATCATATCAATTCCCTATATTAAAAAATTTCTGAAATAAATAATATTTTCTCTCCATTATTCTCATATCGAATGTTTTACGAAACTCTCGTCATAATATACAGGGTGTCTCAAAAAGATATTAACTATTGGTATTATGGATTTATAATTGTGAAATAATTACGATATATATATTCTCTTTTAAATCTTTCAGTATTTCACTCGCTTCGCCTAAAATGCTCGCTGGTAATCCCTACTCTTCTATGACACTACCCAAATCGTTATCTTCAGGTTTGGTAACTTAAAACGTCACATAGGCGTAAAATATTCTTAAAATTCTTATACTCGAATACATTGTCAGACTGCGAATGTTCATAAATATCGAACACATATTCAATATGCACGAAATGTATGTATACTTAAATAAAATGAAGAATTGAATATTCATCGGAAGAATGTGAAATTACTGCTTTAAGGATAAATCTACGCTGTTGCATTTATTTCTGTCTCACATTTTCTCGAAATTTCGTTCTCTTTCTTTGTTCCACGATGTTATAAGGTCAGGCTAATAGGAAGGGGTAATTTCTGTCAATAAGAGAAACGCATTCACTTTAACCCTTTGCACTCCGTTGTCCTCTCTCAGAGGACATTAAAGTTTATTAGTGATTAACAATAGTAATAAAAAATCGAATAACTACTTATTCAGAGCACAACTTTTTGAGAAATGTATGTTTCCCTGAGGTTTTCTCTGGAAATTGTAGAAGAAATCAAGTCAAGATATAATAAAATTACTAAGATATATAAAAGAGAACACAACCATCCACATCTTCGGCGAACATTATTCGGAGTGCAAAGGGTTAATTCTGTCATCGTGTTGGAATGAGTGAGTTGTAAGGGTTGGTGAGGATTCGATCCTATACTTTCCTCAACTTCAAGTGAGTAACACATAGTATATGTTTCTTCAAGTGTCTCTCCAGAGAGACTGGTCGACTCGTGAGAGAATGTCAAGAGAGTACGTGACGCAGAATGCCTAAACCCCCAATTCTAATTTAATGTTTATACAAACAATCCTTCTCGGAATTTTAGTCTCATAAAACATTCATTCACACCTCATATCCTAGATTGATTTTTGAGATTACGAGACTTATCTTTCTTACGTAAACAAATACAAAATAATTATCTTTCGTTTAGAATTTTATTTTCGTGAAGAACTGTGATTTTCTCGAAGACTAAGCTTCATAGAAAAATTTTATATTGTTTTATTAGAAATTAGAATTAACGAAGCCTCTTTATACGTATCTTTCAAGATAGCCTCTATGGTGTTTCTACGTTTTAAGACACCCTGTATGTTCCATTTACGTTTCAAGACATTCTGTAGAGTGCATACATGTTTGACGACATTTTGTTATGGCGTATATACAATTAAAGATATCCTGTACACTCCATTCACATCTTAACCAGTTAACTGTGATGGACGAGTATACTCGTCGTGCATAAAAACTAATGACTATTGGCTATTTAACCAGTTAACTGTGATTGACGAATATACTCGTCATGGAGAAGTGGCACGATTTTGTGTTTTGACGAGTATACTCGTCATGCGTATAAAGTAGCGACCATTGGCTATTTAAATTGTAATTTTTGAGAAAAACAAAACATATTGTCGAATTTCAAGATGTTTAGAATATTTCGAGGCCATGACGGAATAAAACAAGCAAATAAAAAATATAAATAATTTCAGATAAACTCATGCGTCCCCGTATGCACCGGTTGAAACAGCTTACAAGTTCGTATAACGAATTTATTTATGTGCGATGATACGTTTTTTAGATGTTAGACTAAAAGGAGCGTAGACAAAAGTCAGAAAGTTGATTTATAATAGGGTTCCTTCAGATATGGTCAGTTATAGGACAAATGCGTGACGCCGACCAAGCGATGAACTTATTGATACCTGCTGATCCGAAGTTAGCTAGCTATCAAGTTATGTAAATGTCAATTGTTTGATGTTAGAACCATGTGCTGTATATAATATATATGCATGTTAACCAAATAAGTTAATATTAGTAATACAATTGTCAATTTTAGAAAATAAACTCATCTTTCTGATCTAATATCTTACTAGCGCAACTTACTCTGTGATTGACGAGTATACTCGTCATGGCTCGATTCTGGTAACGCAAAACGGAGCATGCTCTCAAACGAGGGCGCCACAGTTAACTGGTTAAATTGCAATTTTTGTGAAAATCAAAACATATTCTCAAATTTCAAGATGTTTAGAATATTTTCAGGCCAGGCCGGGATAAAACAAACAAATGAAAAATACGAAAAATTTCAGATGAACTCATGCGTCCCAGTATGCGCCGGTTGAAACAGCTTACAAGTTCGTATAATGAATTTATTTATGTGAGATGATACGTTTTTTAAGATGTTAGCGTAAAAGGGGTAAAAGGAAAAAGTCGAAAGGCAAATTTATAATAGATTTGCTTCAGGGATGATCGGCCATGGGACAAATGCGTTACACTGACCAGGCGCTGTGCCCATTGATGGTTGTTGGCCCAAAGCTACCTATCGAGTGGTGCAAATGCCAATTTTTTATGTTAAAACCATGTGCTGACATTAGACAAATGGCTCAATACTGTGCTGTCTAAAGAAAAGTTATTTTCTTGACAATTTTATAAAATAAACCCATCTTTTTCATCCAATATCTTAACAGCGATATTTACTCTGTGATTGACGAGTATACTCGACATCGATCGATTTTCACGGCACATATAAGTGCCACAGTTAACTGTTTAACCCTTTGCGGTCCTATTTCGAGTGTGACTCGACTTTGGGAAATTGTTTCATAAGATTTACACTTGAAAATTACACGATATAACAATAGTGTAAATATAACTGATTTTTAATCGAATTTGTTTCTTCCTTTATTTATTTAAATAGCCCTATTTTTTAGTCGAAATAAATTCCAAATAATAAATTCAGAAACGTTAAGAGCTACTGGTAACAAAATTGAAATATAAATCGGACCGCAAAGGGTTAAGACATCCTGTAGACTCCATACACGTTTCAGGACACCCTGTATAGTGCATACATGCTTGAAGACACTCTGTATGCTCTATATACATTCCAAGACACCCTGTATACTCCATATACATTTATAGTCATTCAAAGATTAAACAAATTTTCAAGTAAGGGTACATCAAACGCCCTCACACTCTTTTCCAAAACATCCATCAAATTATTCCAAGAAAAATCTGCGAAATACCTAGCGAGAAATTGACAAAGTCGACCAGTGAAAATTTGCCTGAACGATCCTTTTGAAGAACCGTCCGAATCTCTCTCTACCTTCTCGAGTTAAATTTTCTCTACGAGAAGAAAGCTCCTGGAATTTTTTCTCGCGAACGCGAAAAATTATTCGCAATTTTCCGTATGAACCGATTATTTTCGAACCGTTATTTTCCGTTAATGACAACTGCGAGAACCGTGAATGACGACCGGCATGTTTTCAGTACGCGCGTTTATTAGCGGTTCGACAATAAAAGTTCAGTCGCGAGAGATAATCGTTATCTACGAAAGATTTAGATATCCGTATATCCTAGAATCAGAGGCCTTGAGAGGCGTTATGGACGCGCGAGTGCATGAAACTGAGAATAACAATTGGCAAGAGTGTCTCAGGTGACGAAAATGACGAAGACAGAAACGCGGAATTTTTTTAGACCAGATGATCGGAGAATCGAAGAAAATGTAGGTTGAAAATTATGCTAGACTTCTTATGTATAATTATTCGGAGTGACCGATCAATCGGAACACATCTGTTTCGATTATCTTTTAAAGTGAACACTTTATTTTATGGCCGTATTGTAACTCTTTACGGGTAAAAAGTTACAGTAATTTTAAATAATTCGGTTCTATAGTGTTTGATCATAAACAATTTTTTCCAGGTGTAGTATTTGATTCTTAAAAAGTTGATGAAGTGCAAAAATTTGTTGACAGTTTGGTTCCAACATAAACGTATTTCTAATCTTTCACTAGTTAGTCTTAATTCGAATTTCTGATCATTTTCTGTGATTTTGCCATTTATTCTCAATTTTTGTGTAGATTGGTTTTTAAGATAAAGCTATATTTGCAAAGTGCAGGTAGTATTCAATTATTGAATCTTTAAAACATTAATGAACAAAGTGTAGAAATTTTTGGATAATTTGGTTCCATGTATTTTATTTTTATCAGTGAATTGAATTATTATGAAATTATCTGTGCCAACAAATTTTTACTCATTAAACAAACTCATTACAAACAAATTATTTTCTTTAGAAAAATAAATTGAAGTTTAAATTCATATCGATTTAACACCTCGTTTTATGTTTATATCATATCACTCTGTATTTAAAAAAATAATTTTCGATAATTTCGTGTTGATACTGGATACGCAATTTTCTTCTTCTATTTTTTCCCTGATTTTTGTTCAAACCTTTCTTTTCAAATTTCGTTTATAGTAAAAAAAAACCTCGTGAATCGAAAGAACGAAAACCAGTATACTTCAACGACGTCGAGTGTTCGAGTTTCTTGGGTAGCTCGTCTGGTTGTCGTCGGAAAGCATCGATAGCTCTGAATTTTTCATTTGCCACATTTAAATTATTGAACGACGGGTTTAACGGTGTTAGTAGCAAAGGTTTACAATCCCTTAATAATAGATCGTGACTTATTGACAATAAAAGTTGCATCGCGAAAGAAAATTGGCTGTTTATTATTCACGGTGTAAATAGTAAAAGCGAGATTTTATAATAGCGAAAACAAGGAAGTTAAAAATAAATTTCTCTGTCATTTCATACGAATCGACAAAGAAAAGAAATTATTTAAAATTTGAAACCGTAGTTATCTCAGACTTCAATAACAATAATAGTATAATAATAATAAAAACAAGAAAATTAAATATAAATTTCACTGTCATTCAGTATGAATTAACGTAAAAAAGAAATTATTTCAAATTTGAGGCATTGATAATTTCAAACTTTAACAGTAATAATATTGTAATAATAGTAGAAACAAATGAAATATAAATTCTGCTGTTAATTGATACGACAAAATGACGAGAAAGAATTACATAAAATTTGGAATCACTAGTGTCTCAGATTTTAATAGTACTAATATTATAATCATAGTAAAAACATATTAAATATAAATTTCGCTGTCATTTGATGCGAATCAGCGCACGAAAAAAATTATTCAGAATTCGAAACGGTACTTATCTCAAATTTTAATAATAATAATAGTTCAATAATAATGAAAACAAATTGAACATAAATTTCGTGAAATCGCGATTGTCTTTCATTTTAAATTCGAAATTAATTATAGTCTCTCTACCTTTTCAATTTTGCATTTTTAATACCTTTTTTTCATGACACTAGACTTGTCAAGAAAGTAATTGTTCGTATCTAAATTAACTCTGACTTTTATTCAGATAAAATTACGATTATCTATATATATATCTGCACGTATAATACAGGGTGAGTCATTTAACTGTGTCACATGGAATTATTTATGAAATGTTTGTTATGGATCTAATTTATTATGTCATTCTACTGCATGGAATGGTATCGTGTGGCAGGTCATTGTATTCGTCCCAACAAACGCTACTATGCTCTGAAGAAAACAATACAGACTTCCATTTAAGAAAGTTAGCTCTACTGTGATATCTCTGCCACCATTATGTGCAGGGAAAAATTATTTACACCGCCTAATGTTCTTCTCTCTATCATCTATAAAACGCTGCTTTCTACAAGTTTCCATCGTGCGAAATCTTGTTGTGCACTGTACGAGGGATACAGCCGATTATGCGAATTTTGATCAGGCGTGTAAACGAATCACACGAATATAGTAAGACTCACGTATATACACATATGCTCGCGAGGCAAATGAAATTTAAAATTTAAAACAGATTAAGATTCGTCGATCTTTGAACTGCTGTAACTTTACGAGGAAACATCGTACGACAATCGACTGGGGCTCGTTTTAAACCTCGAAACCTCTAGTTTCACGAGCGCTGAGAGTTGGTACACGAAACTTTCGTTACGCCAAAGAGAGAACGAAAAACCGATGGAAGGCTTTTTCTTACAAATTTCGAATTTCCCTGGAAATTTTGGCGAGTTCGAACGAGTCTACGGACCTTGATAATTTTTATTTTACAACGAATTTTATACCGTGACGTAAAGGCGAGTTTNACCTTGATAATTTTTATTTTACAACGAATTTTATACCGTGACGTAAAGGCGAGTTTTCTCTTTACAAAGATACTGGAAAAGTTGTCGTGCAATTTTTTCTTGCCGCTTTATCGGAGTTCAAACGAGAAACGTAGCGACGATATTCGCGAATAGAAAAACGAAATTAAAAATAATCCAGGATATAAAATTACGTGTGATAACAATAATGTTTTATCGGTGCTTTATGGAAATGACACATTATAGTCCTCAGTTATGGTCTTTATCTAAACTAGTCTAACCAGTCCACTGGCTAGCTTGAAAATTTTATAATAGAAAATGTACATACACGCAATAATATATGTAACAGATATATGTACAGGGTACTATATCGCTTGAAAATTTGATAATCTAGTCGTTTAATTATTTTATTTTTATAATTCTTTTCAGGAGAATACCTTTTTGTCACAAATTGGTTAAATATACAATTGTTAAATGAAGTAGAAACAAAGCAGTGTACTATGCTGGAAATTGAAAATTTTTAAAGATGTACTTATGACAGTCTGATCAATACGTGTTCGTAAAGTTAGCTTGAAATTAATACCTAAGCGATTGAATTTACATAAATTCGTCAGATAATGCAAGTCTAGTGTAACAGGGATAATTCACGTTGCACCAGAGTTTGTTATAATCTCAACGGGCTATTGGCACGGTCCAAGGAGTCCAACCAATAGTTATCCGAAAATTTTGAAAATTTCATTCGCTTTCAAGACGGATTTTGTTGTGAAATTTGAACCGATTCCTGGTCGCTGTTAATTATATGCGAACGTTCACTATAATCTCTCAGAACCTTGCTGTTACCAAGGTTGAAAGGCTTGAAACTACAGTTACTCGAAAATTTTGAAAATTCGATGCGTTTTTAAGTTGCAAAATTTAAAGCGATTCCTGGTCGCTGTTAATTATATCCAAAAGTTCACTATAATCTGAAAGTACAATTAACAAGGTCGAAAGAATCTAAACTATACTTGCGCGAAAATTTCGAAAATTCGATGCGTTTCCAAGTTGCGAAATTTAAACCGATTCCTATTAATTATATTAATTATACACGAATAATTGCTATGATCTCAAAGGACCTCGTTATTAGCAAGGTCGAAGGCCTTGAAATTATGGTCACCCGAAAATTTCGAAAACTCGAAAGGGAGCAAGTTCGGTCCGTCTTCACGGAGAATTTTGTTACGAAATTCGCACCGACTCCTGGCCGCCGTTAATTATATGCGAACGCAGTAACGTAATAACGAGTTATTGCCCTGAAAGGTGTAACAAGGCAAATACGCGAAGGCAACTTCAGCAACTCGATCCCGGTGCCCCTTCGCGATATTGCAAAGCTCGGTACGGTCTGAAACGCTGCAAGTTGGATCGTTTTGCCAGTGATTGATTCAGTGAACAGCGAACCGCGACCAGCGTTATTACCGCCACCAATATTTACGATTGTTCCGTGTAATCGGTTTGCAACAAAGAAGCACAAAGGGCCATGAACACCGTTATTTACGGATATCGTATTTGTTTCAACGAGACTGTGAAAAATTATCGGTTAATATAACATACACGCGGAGCTCGTTTGAGCGAAGCGTATAAAAGAATTTGCTTTTTCTCTTCTTTTTTCCCCTTCCTTTTTTCCCTCCTCGTATCGTGAAAGGTTGTTTCTCTATCGAGTAAAAATTATTTTATTCAAGAGAGAATGTGGAGATACGACGCTCGCTTTGGAATTTTTCTTGCTTGATCGAAGTGGGTAAAAGAATTTGATTTTTTCCTCCTTTTCCCTTTTTCATATAGTGGAAAGTTGTTTCTTTATTGGGTAGAAATTATTCGATTCCCGAGAGAACGGGGAAATATGATTTTTAAATTGAATATTCACTCGTTTAATAGAAATGGATAAAAGAATGCTTCTTTCAGTTGTTTATCGAGAAAAATACTCTTTGTTTATTAGGGTATGTTTAAATTAAGAGTTTATTCGTTTAATCAAAGCGGATAGAAGAGCTCGTTTTTCTCGTATCGTTATTATTTTTATATTGATAATAATTGCTCGATTCGAGGGATGAGGGGTACGATGTTGAAATAGGAAATTTACGCTTGATCGATACGGACAGAGGAATTTGTTTTTTAGAATTGTAAGAAGTCGTGTATGGAGTAAAAATTATATGATTTAGACGTGGAGTACGATGTTGGTAATATCTAAGGTTTTATAAGAATCTTGTTTACCGGAATTCGAATATTAATGCGATGAATTATTCTTGTTTTAATAACTTCGTTACGGTTGTTTAATTATGTATTTCGAACGAGATTTATATTTATGTTTATAATAGCACGACTATGATAGGCCGTTACAAAACAAATTATTTTACTGAAAATCATACGAATAACATCAATATAAAACAAGATGAAAAACATAGAAACAAGTTTCTGTTCCACAAACAATATTTGCATATAAGAATAATAATCGTTTGACCACAGTTTTATGTAGGTCACGTAGCATGCAGTATAAGTATTTCATTAGCAATCATTTTTAATAAAATAACCAATGCCGGTTCTGGAAACGAAAGGATAACTTAGATTCTATTTTATGACTTCTGCGTAGCATAACATATATAACAAACAATTACACACAAAAACAATTTTTAAAATCTTTTTGCAATGAAATTAGACTGTTTAGAACGTTTTATAAATTTATTTTGAGATAGAGCTTTCTCGTAATGCGAAGAATAAGGCGTCATCGCATACGCAACGATATATCGTCGTTCGATACTAAAAGGGTTCAACTCATTTAGAGATACTACACAAATACGGTATTACTTAAGAAATTGCACTCAACACCAAGAAACTGAGAATATTAAACTAAAAAATACCTTTCCAATCAAGTAACTCGAACTTCTATCAATTATTAGCAAGGAAAGTTTATAGTAGTTATTTCCACGTTGGGTTTTTAGTAAAGTGTTTTGGTAAATGAGACTCCACGCTCCGTTTACTAGTTTGTAACTAACTAATATAATATTTATATAAGTTTATAACTAACTAATATAATATTTATATAAGTTTATAACTAACTAATATAATATTTATATAAGTTTATAACTAACTAATATAATATTTATATAAGTTTATAACTAACTAATATAATATTTTATAGGTTTATAACTAATATAAACTTTGACCATAGCAATGGTTACTCGCGGATAAATCGAACGAATCACGATACACGGAGAAAACCCAGGATTTATCAACCTTCGAGCTTCCGCGGTGAGGTATATACCCGATGGAACTCGAAGGATTAGTTACACGGGCATGACAAGTAGCGTGACGTCTCGCGAGGGATGTCGAGGAAAAACGACACAGAGAGCGATACTTTCTCCGGTATCAATTATACACGGTCGCTTATCGATCTTTGGCCATCCACGAGCAAATCAGGCCGCGCGCGTTGCGCGTCGCTAAAAATCGCCGCGAGGGGCGCAGCGATCGGGGAGAGCCGGCGTTTGCGGTTCGCGGTACATCGGTAATCTCATTCTCTGTTCCGCTACCGTGAAATCGTAACGTTGCCCGCCATTTCACTCGCGATCGCTCCGTTCCACGCTCCGTTTCCCGAGAAAACGAAAGTTCTCCGCATAGTCCCGAGCTAGGTTAGGTCGCGCCAGGCCCAGATGGCGCTGACGACAGGCGTTAGAGGAGCGCGGGAAATTCGAAACAGCCCAAGCGAGCTCTCGCTGTTTCGCGTATCTATGCTTGATGACTTCCAGCGAATTACGTTTTCTATCGGGCCTCGCCCGTCCGATTAATCTGCCCTGGCGAACAGACGTTCGATTGTAGTTTCTTACGCGCTGAGCGACCAACAGAGCGTTCACATGATGGGTCGATGGATCGTTGTTATTTACAATTAGCGTTAATGTCGTTAAAGTTCGAGGAGAATAGAGAGGATTGTAAGGAGATGAGTATCGAATTTCGAGGCAGATTCTTTGATTTTGGATATTTCTGAACGTATTATGTCGGTTTTTGGTGATAAGAGATATGTCTTTGAGACTTTAAAAACTTAGTGGAAGACATTTTTATCTTTTTGGTGTACGATGGATAAAGATGCCGATATTTTTTTCACTTTTTCGTTATTATCAATGATGATGTATTTACTAAATGCTCTATTTATAGGATTTGAAAATTTTTAATTGTCTATGATGAATTTTATTAGTTACTAAGCATCGATTGGTGGTACTCTCGTTCTAAAATATTATTATAGACAGTAGCTACATAATTGCAAAAATTATTAATCTGTCATTTTCTAGAATTAAAGTTACAGAATTATTTTTTTTAGACAAACTAAAAATTTGCATCCCACTATCATACACAACTATCAACGACAAATAATTTATTTAATTTTTCATTTATTATTTCTTAGAAATAGAATCAAAATTACTTCTCAATGAAGAATTATTTTCATTATATAGTGTGTTATTTCATTCGCTTACCATACTAATAAACAACCACAAAATACTCTATTCAAAAAAACAACAAACTAAAAATGTGCAGTCTCCTCCAATTCGTTTCTATAATAAAGACGAAACCATGGTCTGAATCAGCGTTTTTAAAACTTTCATCAAAGTATCCGCAGTCGATGTTATCACCTTAATCATTCATCTTCAAAATTTTTCCTTTCACACAGGTGTAAGCAATTTTTCAACACCTCCCGTTACACTCCATTTTTTCAAGGTTCTACTTCTTTCTTATTCACCGGTCATTTGCCCGTGGCAAAAGGAAGAAAAAGGGCCACAAATACATTTACCACCGAATTTACCTCTTAATTTCCCTCGTCCCTGATGCATAGCACGTACTACCGCCGAATGCAACGATGACTTTGATTACAGCTGAAGATTACGCGGACATAATGGCGCATTAGCGTTATCTTGGCGTGTAAAAACAGCTGAAAAATGACGTGCCCTGTCACTTCTCATTTAGCCAACGGCCACCGATGTTGAGCGACGAAAGAGTTGTCGGTGACTCGAAACAAACAACGCCGCCATTTCTCCTCCGCTCCGGACTTCCCTTCTTCGTCCTCTCGTTTGCTCCCTTCCTTTCTCTCCCTCTTTCTCCCTTTCCCGAGCGAAAATACGCCGGTGTTAATTTACTCGAGTTTACAGCATTCCGCGTTTCAATTCACGCCTAAGTTTCTCCCCTGCGTTCCGACAGCCGGAACACGCTCCGATCCGCGCGTGCACGCCTCGGCTGCGTGCGATGGTAGAAAATTTTCAGCCGGATAAATTTAACGAATTTATTTGTCTTAACAATTTCATACCGACAGAATCAACGCCCCGGCGTTGGCCAGCTTCGCTATGCAAGATCGTTCTTCCAGTTGCTCCAGTATGATTTTCTCTTCGAGTTTTTACATCTGAATATCGAATTTTCATCCCGCGATTTATCGTGGGTAAGAAAGGGTTCGAGGGTTTCGAATTTTGCGTCATTTGTGCGGTAATGAAAAGAAATGGGCAGCGTGACGGCTGATAGATCAGAATTATTAAAATGAGAGTGCTACATCGAAGAAAAAAAGATTAGAATTTACGATTTTTAATTAAAAACCTGTGTTTTTTAATGAAATTACTTCTTGAGTGAATTTTGGACACCCTTTATGACTTTTGACTTTCTCGTTTCCTCGAGAGAATATTTTAATAGAAAACACGATTTTGAGGGAAAGTGTGGTTTCATTGGAGGATTTGATGAGAAAAAAATTTAGGAATTTAATCCCTTTTGGGTGGAGAAAATTAAATATGAACAGATTTTCAAAAAAAAAGAAATTGTATAATAATGAACAGGTGAAATTGTTTGACTTCGATACATTATTTTAAATTCGGTATATCGATTAATAGCGATTTTCAAAATTTTATTAAATCGTGACTGAAGATTGCTTCTCGAGTATAAAAAGTTAATGTTTGTACTGTTCTTTTAATTTACTTGGTGGTAATAATAAATAGATATAAATCTAATTTTATGGAAAAAGTATTCCCCTAGTTATTCGAAGACTATTTTACTGGGATTGAAATCTCGATTTTTGAGAAGGTTATGATTTTATTGTGGAATTTCATCAAATAAAATTTGGAAATTTAATTATAAGTTGCATTATAATTTATTTGGTCACAATAACGACCAATCATAAATGTAGATTTAATTTCGTTGAAGTTTTAAATAGAAATGACTAATATAATAATTTACAATTCTGTTTACTAAATAATTAGTAAAATTATCAATTCCCTATTTTTGTAGAGTTGTAAATAAGAATATTTATTACATACATTTGTGTGCAATAAATATTTTACTTGTTTTATTTCCTAAGGATTTGAAGACGTAAAATAAGTAAGTATATTAGTTTCTGAACGATTATTTTTTTTCTTAATTTTTACTAGCAAAAGCATACGTTACGCATCCATGTTAAAAATAAATAAGACTTTTCTACAATCCTATTACAATTTGAATATATATTAATATAATATTATTATAATATTAATTATAATTAATTATAATATAATAATATTAATATAAT
>NIJG01000062.1:601253-615074 GCA_002201625.1 Euglossa dilemma
ATATATAAGAGAGAAATATGGCACAATATAATTATATATGGCCATTTGTATTCGGATATATTTGGACATACCAAGAATCTCAAAGTGAACACTACTTCTCAAAACACCCCGGAAGCTGCATGCTATTTGGCGTAGAAAGCACATAACGAGCTGCGCTAGTCATTTCAGCAGAAAGGATTAATAATTGGCATGTCAGGAGTGCATTTGTATTCGGTGTTGTAAATTATAAAATTAGGAGCAAAAGTACCATCATTGGAACATCGTGGGATTATTAATCTATTTTTAATGCCGACATTAATTTCTAATCAAGTCCAAACGGATCAAAAATAATGTCTATTTGCCAAAATAGTATCTCGAGAAGTACCAAATTGATATTTCTTTCCGTTCACAAAATCATAATAATAAATATATTAATATAATTATTAACGAAGTACTATATAATAATAATAATAACGTATAGTAATATAATAATATTATTACTATCATCATTATTGTTAATAAATCTTCATTATAGGCATCATATTAATATTTTAATGCAATTATAAAATAATTGCATTAGCACTACTAATATCATCACAGTAAAACTATAGATTATCGAAAATGCGACAGGCTATGTGTAATCATCCTAATCGAAGTTATTTATTTAAGATCGACATAGTCAGTGTATTATTCTACAATATTTTCTTCGCTGCAGAAAAGTGTAGTTACCATTTTACGCTAAAAATACCTACGTTATTTCTTAGTTAGTCAAATAAAAAGGCGAACACGAGTAAGAAAAACGATAACGCTAGTCGCAGTATTTTTTACTGAAATGTTTAAAAACGATCGTTAAACGATCAACGCTACCATAGCATAAACGACCGTTTTCAAAACTTTCATCAACAATTCCGCATTAAACGTTATCACCTTACACATTAATCACTCTTCCTCGCGATTTCCCTACCGATACAAGTACGATCATTCTTCCGACGTCTCTCTTTACACCGTTCTTTTAAAATCCCACTTCGTTTTCATACACGTGTCATGCATAACGTTAATCCATTACAAGCAGCTAATTCCCGTGTCAAAGTACGTTACACGCCCTCAGAGTCTTTCCATCGAACGTTCATTCCTCGTGCAAGATCGCGCACATCTGTGGAAATCCGCGCAGCGATTGAAATCATCAATCACGTCCGCTTCTCGTTTTCAAGAAATACGTTAGCACGTTTCATCGAGATTCAAGAAAATGCAAACTGGTTTTTCTTTCTCGTTACATGCACCGAAGGTTAGCACTCGGCTTCCAAGATTCCTCGCGCAATACCATTTTCCCAACTACCGCGACAAATTATCCTGACGCGAGTAAAATCACGTCGGACCTGTCCAAAAATGCCGTAAAATTCGGACGTACAAGGATTCCACGCTCTTCCATCTTTACCGTGTGACAGAAATTCGGTTGCTCCTGAAGAAAGGTTCAAGATGGCGGTATTAACACATTCACTGCCAGGAAAATTTAGAGCATCTTCCCTTGGGCGCCAGGATTTTATTTCAAAGGAATTTCCAAAAATCCAATAATAATTAGCTTCGGATATAGTGCTAAAATGGCATTTACCTTTTCCAATAATTCCTAACTCAAACGACTGTAAACTTATTCTATCTCGTAGTTGGCTGTCAATGGGTTAACCTTCATCGCGTTACAGTTTCGCGAGATTTATGAAATGCCGAGAGATATATAATATCTATCTACAATAATCCGAAAGGAGGATTTACAATATCCGAAAACACTCGGTGAGAAGAGAAATTCTGGAATTTCAAAAAATACGGTGATATTTAGCTTCAGACATCTCGTAGTTGGCTGTCAATGGGTTAACCTCCGTCGCGTTACAGTTTCGCGTGAGATGACGAGGGATCTATATCTACCTACAATAATCCTAAAGGAGGATTTACAATATCCGAAAGCACTCGGTGAGAAGAGAAATTCTGGAATTTCAAAAAATCCGGTGATATTTAGCTTCAGACATCTCATAGTTGGCTGTCAATGGGTTATAACCTCCGTCGCGTTACAGTTTCGCGTGAGATGACGAGGGATCTATAATATCTACCTACAATAATCCTAAAGGAGGATTTACAATATCCGAAAACACTCGGTGAGAAGAGAAATTCATGAATTTCAAAAAATTCAATAAGCTTCGGATGTAGTGCTAAAATGGCATTTACCTTTTCTAATAATTTCTAACTCAAACGGCTATAAACTTATTCTACCTCGTAGTTGGCTGTCAATGGCTTAACCTTCGTCGCCTCACAGTTTCGCGCGAGATGACGAGAGATCTATAATATCTATCTATAATAATCCGAAAAAACTCGGTGAGAAGAGGAATTTGTGGTAGACTCGGCGCGATCGGTCGTCGTTTCTCATTTTTCACCGTCGCCTGAACTTCGGACGCGACTGTCAACTGTTACTTACGTAAAGACGGGACACGTCGCAGCGCGGTGGCGTGTTGAATTAAAGAACGGAAAAGGATTACGCTGAAATCTGCACGCACCTATCGTTACTCCAAATCTGCGGACTCGGATCGTCTCGTTACGTTGCGGCTCTGGCAACTCTGCGGCACGGCACGACAGTCACGTGACTGTTTTATTGCGCAACTGGATCGCTGCACGGGGACCTTGATTACGCTTGCACCTTCGCGGATATTTTTGCCTTTTGTTTTTTTTCACGCGGAATCGCACGATGCTCATTTTTCATTCGGAAACCGTCAGCGTTTTCTTCCTTTTTCTTCCACTCGTTTCGCCATCGAAAGTATCTCGAACGGTACAACCAGGCGAGATGCCACTGTGAACTACTCGCTATCGCTTTTCTTCATCGAGAATAATCCTCTTAATCGAAAAGGAAACTTTGTTCTATTTAATTGTTATAAATAATGATACGAGATTTGATTTAATAAGAAATTCAAACAATGCGGAATTATTTTCTGCGAATAATTGTAGCAGAAAATGAAACTGCAAACAAATTTTGTTTCGTTTAATCGTTATAAATAATAGTATGAAATTTCATTTAATAAAGAAATTAGATATTATGGAATTATTTTCTGAATAATTGTACCGGGAAAAGGAACCGCGAAAATTTTGTTCCATTTAATTGTTATAAATATTAATACGAAATTTGGTTGAATAATAAATTAAGGTAATGAGGAATTATTTTCTCTAGCGTGAGAAGGTAAGTGGGTATTATTATTCTGGAAATTCTTACTAGTTACAGTGAATTCTTTGCCGTTTTCCTCGTGCAGAGTCATCGAAGTAATTTTCGATGGAAATTTATTTGCGAGGAAAATTTATAGCTTAACATTCTAGATTTATAGAATTTTCACTCTCTTCTCTTTAAACACGAGCTAATCGAAACAGTTTCCTGCCGAGAATATATCGACGAAGTAATTCTCAGTAGATCGTAGAAATTTGCAAACCGAGAATTCAAGATTCGCGATTTTAGAAATTTCTACTCTTTAATTAATTCCTTTTAAACGATTTTAAAAATTCCTACCACCTCGCAGCGAATTCTCGCAGAGGCAATAAGCTATCTAGCATCGATCTATGCGAAAAATTTGAGTTTCGCCATTCTAGAAATTCCTATCACGTCACGGCAAATTTTTACACCTTTCTCGATATGGAATTGCTAAAATAATTTTCCAGAATCAATCCACGTGGAAAATTCGAATACCACGGTCCTAAAAGCACAATGAATTCCCACATTTTTCCTAACACAGAATTTCCTAAAAACAATTTTATACCGAGAATCTATCTGCGTGATAAACTTTAGTTTCATAATTCTAGGAACACCTCATCGGAAATTTTCACGTTCAATCCTCATTCGAAACGCGGACTCGTCGAAACAATTTTCTATCGAGGAATCCACGCATAAACATGCAAAAAACAAAATTTCACGATGTACAAAATTTTCGTTACGTAACAACGAATGTTTCAAACACTTTTCAATACACGAAATCCAACAGAGATGGTTATTAAGCGGAGAATTCACGAAAATAAAAATATTCAACGATCGAAGAGTAGCTCGGATGAAACGAAAAACCGTTTGATCGGTTGTTTCATGCGAACTAGACGGATTTATGCAACGCGAAGTTTTTCCGCCGCTGAAACATAACAAAAAAATGAATACTGTAATTCTGGAAACTCGTATTGCGCAACCCGATCGGTGAACGCAGGCCTTGATGACGCTTGCACCTCTGCAGGTATTTTTATTTTTCTCGGCTACGCGGCTGAACAAATTTTTCCTTTCCATTCAGGGCGAGGCTCGTCCGTTTGTTTAGAAAAATACATGTTGACGGAAGATATTTCCCATCGACCAGCTACTCCGTCGAAATAATACCTCGATTACGTGCGCGTGGAAAACGCGCGGAATTTTCGCGTCGTTCGAGGACGCGTGTCTAGCAATAGGATGAAACAGGAGCGAGGCTGAAAGAGGATTCGAAAGAGAGAAAATAATTTGCAATTTATTCGATTTCTATGGCGAATCTATTCCACGAGCGCGCGTTATCACATTGGAAGAATGTACCGCGTTTGAAACGTAACGTGCGAGAAATAGATAAGCGAGTACAGGTGCAACTGTACGTTGCCAAGGATTCAGAGCTACTGTATCTAAGGTTAAAGTACAAGGATCGACTTAATTAGCAGCGAGTAATGCACGCATGTTACAACCGGCGTACTTCGTAATTGGTACTTTTTGTCCCGTTCACTGGCGAGTTTTAGAACGTCGGGGGAATTTCAATCGCCGTATTTCTATTTTAGATATGGAAAAATCGAACGAAATGCGTGTCGTTTTTCGAAACGTTTCGGTTTCGAAACGGTCGCAGTCATGTCGACTCTAAGGCTGGAATTAATTTTCCGTTGTACGAGATAACGAAGAACGTTGCAGAGGTTCTCATCCTGTTCGTATGATAGAAAGAGGTTGAGCAAAATGGTTGATTTTCTGCCGTGTTTGTAATATCGACGTACATTTCGTAGTTTTTCGTGTTTCCTTTTTAACGATTGTACTTGCATCGACGGAGATTAATATTAATTTTCGATATAAATCGAGTTTCCATTGTGCGGTAAGTAGTTTCCATATGTTACGTTTAAAAAGAAAAAAAAAAAAACGAAAGGATTGAAAAAGATTTATGTTATTTCTCAAAATTACTGCATACCAATTAATTAA
Source organism: Euglossa dilemma (assembly GCA_002201625.1). Classification (NCBI taxonomy): domain Eukaryota; kingdom Metazoa; phylum Arthropoda; class Insecta; order Hymenoptera; family Apidae; genus Euglossa; species Euglossa dilemma. The sequence continues at coordinate 606,436 of NIJG01000062.1, forward strand.
GGTTAGCATTAATTTCCCATTGTGTGATAACGAAATGCATTATAACTGTTTCCATTTATTACTTTCAACCAGAAAGGTTGGAGGAAAATTTACGTTACTTCTGAAAATGGCTGCACCGGCGTCGATTAAGGTTAGCATTAATTTCCCATTGTGTGATAACGAAATACTCTGTGGTAGTCCCCATACGTTGCTTTTAATAACAAAAGAAGATTAAAAAAGAATAATTTGTTATTCCTCAAAATGACTGCATATCAGTCCATTAAGGTAAACGTTAATTTTTCAATGTGTGATAACGAAATACTCTATCCATATATTGCTTTTAACAAAAAAAAAAAGAAGATTAAAAATAATTTATGCTATTTTTATCAAAATGGCTGCACACCAATCGATTAAAGCCGAAATTAATTTGCCAATATTAAAAACGATATATACTATAGCATTTTCCTTTTATTGCTTCTAACAAAAAGGTTAATAGAAATCTACGTTACTCCACAAAATGGCCGCACTGTATAACATTTTCAATAATTTTCAAAGCTAGATAACTATAATAACGAAATACATTTTCATAACCAAAAAATAAAGCAAAATGTACGTTATTATTCTACAATATGGTTAATTTTCGTTAATTTTCCATTATACGATGACTAAATAGGCTACAGACGTTTTTATATTCACTTTGGATTAAGAAGAGCTCAACAAAATCTGCGTGAATTTTCAAAAAGATCGCACTCGCGCCGACTAAGGCCAGTGTTAATACTCCATATAAATTAATTTTCGAACGTACGATAACAGAGTATTTTATAGAGGCACTGCGCGATAAGAAAAGTCGGTTATATCGTGACACGATCGAAGTATCGGCTGTATAGTGGTTTGATAAATTGGGCACTACGTTAATCTATCGATCGTGCGATACGCAATCTTAGTCACAGCTCTAAAAGCGTGGCGATGGCAAGCCGAGTAGAAAAGTACTACATCGTTTTCGTGTCACGTAAGCTGCTTCTATTCTACACTGTTAATTATCGTCGATCAAGGACCTGCACCTCTGCACGAGTTCGCATTCGTATCGTCATACCGTGTTCGCTTTGTTCTGGATCATCCTAGTATTTCATCTCAACGTTTACTCTTATAAATTAAGGATATCACATTTTTATATTAAGTTATTTAGATTAAATATATATATTTAAGTTTAATAGTTATTTAAATTAGATTAAAATTCTGTTTAGTTCGTACCATTTCAAAACTTCGAATGACATCGTCTTTTATTTCTTCTTATGTATAAATTTAAATTTCACATAAGAAATTTTTATTACATAATTAAGGATGTTATGTGTTTGGAATTAATTTGAAATTCGATTTAGTTTTTATTAGATTTTTTTTCTATTTCTAATATAACTGCATTATTTAAAATTGAATTAAAATTTATTTTAGTTTCCATCAGTGTAATTTGATGGAAGACATTTTTGTTGAATTAATTAAGGATATTATATTTTTAGGATTAAATTAAAATTCAGTTTTGTTTATATTAAACCTTGCCAAAATTCGAATATTGTCATTTAAACTCACACCATTGTTTTCCTTTTTAATATTTATTTTCCTCCTAAATTAAGGATATTACATTTTTCGAATTTTAATTTATATTAGCTTTTTATAAAACTTTGAATATTGTCATTTAAATTCGAGTTATATTTTTATATACACGTATCGATTTCAATTTGACGGGTAAAATGTTTGTTCCTTAAACAAAGGATATTACATTTTTTGCGATTAAATTAAAATTTGTTTTTGCCTGTCATTTATTATTTCTTTACTTGGCTGTCATTTACACTCGCGATATGCTTTTGCATTAAAAATTCACTTTAGTTCGCGTCAATTTCTCGTCAAGGTTCGATTATTGTCATTTAAATTCGTCGCATTATTTTACCTTTTTATACCTATACATATTGATTTCAACCTAGCGAAAGAAGTTCGTTTTTCAACGAAAGACGTCGACAAAGAACATTACATATTTCGATATTATACACAAAATGAATTTTATTTAAAAGTAAAATTACATTGAAAATTCATTGCAAGTTACTTTACCACTTTGTCAAAGTTCAAACGCTGTCATTTTAACTCTCGGTTACTACTTCACGGTTCTTTTTCAGCGTGCACCGATTTTAATCTAGCGGAAGAAATTTTCGTTCAAATTTCCGTTGAAAATGCAACAATTCGCGTTGTTGCGCACGGCCATTACGACGCTCAGATAAGCTTGCATCGTGAATTTTATCACGCGGCAGGTCACACGCGGACTTTTTACAACAAAGATGATGGTAACGAACGTGTATATACACGGCTAATCGTACGACAGTTTCGTTAAGTAATCATAGGTAAATTTGGCCTTCGCTTGCTATCTACCGATAGCGTGCTCGCGTTTCAGCCAATACGTGCTCGTTTCCTTTTCTTTCTTTTTTTTTTCCACAACTTTTAGCTACTCGAAGATTCTACCTGTTACCAGTCGAAACTTCGACGAAGTATTTTGAAGAAGTAAAGGAGAAGGTATTTCTTCTCTCTGTCGTTCGCCATTGATCCTATAGTATACGATATGCGTTAATACAGTATATTTGAGAACTTGTTAATTACGTGAAATATCTCGTAGTTAAAGTGTTTGTTCAGAAAATTTACTTCTCCCTGGCGTATGATTCTAGCATATGATTTAGGTGAGTTGTTCTTCCATGCAAACTCGAACCGTGTATTATACTAAATAAACGCCGTGGAATTTAGGATCTACAGATTGTCTAACGATCTTCAAAGCGAACCAGTCGACCAGTTTAAATTAATCCCGAAGCTTTAAAATAAAATCGTTGCAACTAAATTTCCTGCAAATAAGATAATTTGTACGAATATCTAAATTACATATCGTTTGATTTATATTCTCACCCAACGAAATTTGTTAAATTGCAAAATTACGCTATACAACGGAAAAACGTAGTGATTTTTCTATCCAATGAAAATTTCTATCTTACTCTTATTCTCTTTCCTCGATTACGGTTAAATTAATAGTCGTTTGATACGATAAAACTCCTACTCTAGCCTCATTTCAAGGATCGATCAATGTTCTCAAAATATGAATCCGTGACGCAGCAGCGCGATTCATCGCCGGAAATTTCTATGTTTACCCGATGCAGTAACGTGCCGAAACTCGTTTTCTGGAAAACCGTTTCACCGGGTTATTTGCACGGCGAGCGTTAATCCTGTTCATAATACGTTCATAATATTCGCAACGTTGCGAGCGGATTGTTACGCCGTGACGAGCATCATCGTCGGCAAATGGGCCACGAGTCGTTTGCAAGAGCCATTTTCAGGCGCGGAGGAACGGTAAACCCTGTGAAAAATGTCGTCGTCTACGGACATGATTTGCATTCGTGTAAATAACGCGGCGGTTGCCTATCCTCCTGACTTATTACCACGAGGGATCTTTTCTCCTCGGCTTCAACGGAACCCACCGGGAAAGTCTCAGGTCGCGAATAAAAATCAGCAAGATCGATTGGAAATTTGCTATTAATCGCGGAGACTATGCGAAACGTTAAAACAGCAAAGAATATTAATATTTAACAGTAATGAATAATAAAGTATAACATTGACACTAGTATCGAGTAATGACAATTTTTTGCCACCAAATAACGCTAATATGTAACATTATCTAAGGATATACTTTGCACTGATATTAATATTAAGCAATACGACATATGTGGCAGTAATTAATAATGCGGGCGTGATATCGATATTAGCAGTTATTAAGTAACCGGTTAAAAGTAAATATCAATTATTAACGAATACCGAGAGGGATAAAGAGTCTTCAGGCCGGTAGGTAATTGTTGAGAATAGGATTTTTCTCCGTGAACGAAGCGAGGTTAAATTGTGCTCCGTTGAACACTTGTTGCGCACCCTACGCGCCACCCAAGTCTCCCGTGTAGTTAATCTCTGTTATGAAGTAACTCGGTTACGAAAACCGATTATTAACGTTATAGCACGTCCCGATTAGGCTTAAATATCGGTGGAAGGAAGACTGGAGGAAGGCACTATGTCGTTACGGCCGAGGCATAAACGCCGTCCTCGAGACACACTGTCGAGGAAACGTAATATACTGCGAGACCGCGATGTCTCTCTGTCTCGTGTGTCGCGCGCATTCGTTTTACAGCTAGTTAAACGCACCGGGGAACACCGATACGCAACATCGTAACGCGATTCTTATCTGGCTCCGTTACAAATATTACAGCGACCGGCCGATACGGTAATCCAGCCGCGATACGTTTCGATTCGTTCTCTTAATCGGCTCGGGCGAATTGTCGCTTATCGGATATCTCCATTACAAGCCCGCGTGCACGTATGTCCCGAATCCACGCACGTTAAATTCAAATCCTCTGTCAAACAGATACGTCACGCCTCGACGATCAACCTGTTTCAACCTAACCTCCAATTCCAGGTACCCGTATAAGCGTACGTATATCCGTGCCGTTGTGGTACAGATGAAACTCTAACCTCGTCCCATAAACGTGTATCTATTTAAAAAGAACACGTCGGAGGAGAGAATGAAATAAAGAAATAAATCCTTACTTGTGCGACTTGTGTTTTCCCGTTGGACGTCCGAGAACGCAGCCTGCCCGAATGTTTTCGTTCGGTTGGAACAACACACCAACTGCCAGGGATGGAAACGTCAGAGGAGGGAAGAAATAGGCTGCGACGGTGGTTGCGGCGCGGAGGAGCTCGCGGCCAATAAAAGTTCGGCCGTCACGTGCTGGACGACCGGGCCACGTTCACCGTCCGACCGTTGAGAAGCGACTGTGCGTTCGCAGCTACTCTACTCCTACCACCACCTAGCAACCCTCCCCGTGGAGAGAAGGGCACACGCACCGAGAGGCCGCGTTCTACTGCTGACACACAAACGCTTGCACGCCGCAGCCGTGGACGCAGATATCAAAGATACCAAGATACGTGTGCACGGTACGGCTGACCCGTGTAGAAACACGGGTAGATCCGGCGGATGCGCGCGCATCCCGGCCTGTGTAAACGAAAAGCGCATTACCGTGCCGGGAGGAGAGAAACGGAAAGAAATGCAGGTAGAAAACGCGTAGTCATACCGTCGGGCACGTGTGCCGGCAGCCCAAACTTCACCGTCGTGTGCAAGCTCGCGTATGTAAAAATGATTCCGTTTCCAACGCGATGCCCCCGCTAGATACGGTACTGGCGTACCACGGTCTATATAGATTTTCACGCTGTACGTATGCTGTTCTTTCAAAGTTTCAGTGGCAGGGGTCATTGTGGTAATGTTATCGGAAAGCGATGCGATCACGTTTGGTCTGCTTAATACTGAAGTTTATGCAAATGCAGAATACACAATTTTTATATCGAACTTAATATTAGAAGATACGAGAAACGAAAGCAATCATTTTTATTCGTCTATTTAACATTATCTTATTGTCGACACGTGTTAATATTGACACATGTAATGTCGGAAAATGCTAAGCAACCGTGTTTGTTTCGATTTATGCTGAAAAATTCCGAACGACGCGATAGCGATTTGTTCATCTCGAATGTAAGCAATATCGAGAGGGCGCTGCAGTAGAGTCTGAACACAGTCAGATGCATAAAATAAAATCCGAGTGACAAAGTTGAATTTTTTTCTCCTCAGTATCAATATCATCGAGAGGGCGCTGCGGTAGAATTCAGGTACGACTAGACACCGTGTTTCCTTTCGGTAAAATTACAAAATAAATCAACGATATATACGATATTTAGGATATTTACTGCACATATTTAACGCTAACGGAGTTGAACGGAAGACTGTCAAAAAGCTTACTCGTGACAGAGTTAATTATTACCGGAATTGAGAGGGCGCTGCAGTAGCATTCCTCTGCAATATCGGTAACGCACCGTGATCTAATGTTGACACTTTATAACATAAAATATAAATAATTCCAATGGTATTTTTTTCTTTTAAAGCATTAAAATAGCCGAGAGAACGCCACAGTAGAATTCAGATTCGGCATCGACAACCGAGATATAAAATCTGAACAGTGCTATCACGCTGCGTCACAGTCGAACGATTAAGGATGACTGTAAAGGACACGCAATGTTTAAGCAACGAAGAAAATTCCGAATAATCGTTATCTCGATGCTGTCATCACTTCGCCTGTACGTTGGTTGATGCGTCCTATGGTATATTCGACTCGCACGTGTGTATACGTGCTCGATGGAGTTCTATTAGTCCGCTTACCGATGACATACGCAAGTGCATCCGAGCGATGGACGATCGCTGTGCGCACGCAGCGTGTCGTAGACGTCGTGTTTGCACGCAAACGATCGCACACGGATCTCTGTGCGATGACAATTCTCGGGGACACGGTGTGTAAGTACCATATGCCGTGTCCTATCGTTGCTCGGTTATCGTGTGCGAACTCATCGAATGAAAATGTTGGAACTTCGTATCAAAATATCGTGTTTGGTAAATTGCTCGGAAAAAGAACAAAGAAATATTTAGCTTTTGATAGGCGCTATACTCGATGAATGAGTTTTGGCCTGTATTCAGTTACGTGCACTCTTAATCGAATGTGCCTTCAATTGCCAAATTGAAATTTAATAAAAGTGGGTTCGCATGGAGCCAATTTTTGGAAATATACAGCGAGATGCAAAAGATTTCTAGTTGTCGGTTTTGAATAAAAGTCGTTCTTTTATGACATGAATTTTCATATAAATTCTAGTGTAGATTAATAATTTGATTTAATACAGGGCCGTGTTTATACTTTTAGACGCCCATGACATAACGCTATTGCAATTAATTAAATAACGTGAAGTCTCCGTTGTAAAAAAAAGTGGCAATCGTTCGAAATTAAGAATACCGCTGTCACTCGTTGTAAATGTGACAGGGTGTAATTTCGGAAATTAGGAAACTCTTAGACGAATAAATAGCCACGTCTGAGACATTTTAGATCCGAGTGACGTGTTAATTCGTCATTGCCAGTTAACACGTTAAAGTTGTAAACGAGAGGTTACGATAATGGACGTCTAAAGAGCCTCTTAAGTAATCCATTCAAGACACTTAGCGAAAATCGTTATTTCGCTATTACTATACCGTTTCCGAGTTCATAGAAAAAAGGGTGAGAAATAAGGGCCTGGAATTTCGTGCAGCGAGATGAAGAAACTCCGTAAGAATGCGATGATACAAATCATATCTCGTGACGAATGTAAACAACTTGCACTCGGAGTTATGAAACGTTCAGGTGAGGATACAACCTTTAGAATGAGAGAAATGTACGAGGATGTCTCTCCACGAAATGAGCTTCACGACGAATGTGCACTATTTTCATTCCAAATGAAACTTCTGCATTCCATAAATTCACCATAAAGTATAACAATCGTTACACGCACCGGTATACAGTCCTCGTGCCTTAGAGAAGAAAACCTCGGCAAATCTGCAGCTCAAAATTTTATTCTACCTCATATTATATTTCGTCGATCGTAAATATTTCGTCGAATTTTGGAATCTAACAGAATTTTACAGATTTTTCACGAATTACGATAACCTCGTGACCCAAAATTTGACTCTACCTTCACCCTGAAAATTATACATGCTTCGTATACCAAATACTCACATTTCGTAAGTTTTTAACTCGATGGAATATTGAAATTCGACGAAATCCGACTTTCCGCGAATCACTGTTTCATGTACACCAGTTACACTAATCTCGAGGAGTCACTTCGACACTGAGCCGTTCGAATCTCCTCCACTTCCTGAATTTAATCACTCATCTCCCAGATTTTCCGCCGTGCCAACGTTTCGACCACTGACTCTATCCTTCGGCAGCGTAACTGAAAGAGAAAAGAGGCCGATTGGTCGCTGAAATCTCGCGAATCGCAGGAGATGAATGCTCCCGCGTCCCAGTGTGGGCGGGGCAGCGAAATTTCCGGAATAACTGACATAAAGATTCATTTGTAAAAAAAGAAGGAAGGAGAGAAGAAGAACGTTTGTCTGTCGGGCAAAACGCGTCGTTTAGACGGAGGAACACCGCAGACGTGGTCATGAATAATGTAATTAGGCTAGGCTGCCGCCTTTTCCGTTGGGACATGTTTGTGTACGAATGTACAACGCGTCACTGTTAACGACAGGACATTTTTATCGGCCCCCATGCGAACGGGTGCTGCGGGCGCAGCTGAAGGAAACCAGAGTGAAAAAGGTACATTACCGGTGACATTATGGTAATCGCGGGATTGCCCTCTTCAGCCTCCTCCCCTTCCCCGCCGGCGTCGCAGCCAACGCCATATTTTCGGCGGGCACCAGCCCACCTACGAGGAATTTCTTTTTTCAGCGGAAGAGCTCTGTTTGACGAGAGGCCAGTTTCGTGGACTGGAGACCAACTTGGGCACGTCATTCGCGATACCAGCTCGAAAAACCTCGGCCGAAAGTGTCCTACGATTTCCCTGCACGCGAGATCCTTGTCTCGACTGACAGCTTGGAGAATATCGAGAATATCCGTTGGTATTTTTACGAATACGAAGATTCGTTGAGGCTCTTAGTTACGTGCAAGGAGAATTTTCTTTTTCTGATCACGAGAAGGAGAATATTCATTGGTATTTGTAAGAATGTGAAGATTCGTTGAGGCTTT
>NIJG01000062.1:615971-627993 GCA_002201625.1 Euglossa dilemma
ATCCAGCTTGATAGTTCCAATATTAAAAGAGAGTACGAAAATATACCGATAAAGTACTATGAAAATCTGATTGTGAAAAAATTATAATAAATTGCTATTCAAAATTAATTATTAATACGAAACAATTAAATTATAATAAATTAGCACTTAATATCAATTATAATATCAGCTATTGATACTAATTATTCGATACTGCGATAAATCACTATATCTATTCCTTTATTCACTACCAATATCAAATATTTGCTGTCACGATGAATATTATAATTCATTTATTTTCCACTATCTTCACACGATTTTCTTGTTTACACCGAACGTTTCGCAACCGGCAGCTTATCAGATTGTCTTCGAGCCCGATATTCTCACGACTCTCGCGATCCACTGCAACAAATTCGATTCACCTTCTTCTGCCAACTACGATTTGCAAACCCGTCGGACCCTTAATTCGGGTAAAGGGAGGAAGAAAGAGCGATTGAAGCCCGTACTTTGCTCTCGAGCGAACGCTCATGCCGGTGGTATTATTAAAAGCTATCAACTAAAGTGGCGTACAAAGAGATAACGTAGGCGGTGGTTCTAATATTAACGAATAAAAATAACATTTAAGGGTTTGTTCCACTGACCTTTTGGCGAAATTCTTAATTAGACGAACAGAGTAGCCATGAACACGTAAGCCAAGTGAAAGCTCGCTCAGCCTACATTTATAGCCGTTCGCGAGGGTAGTCATAGACACTATCACCCCCAGAGGCTAAGCACCCCCCGTCGTGTTCGACCTATCATGCTTCCATGCGTTATCAACAGAAACGAAGAGTCGATGTTTAAGGATGCTGGTTAAATCAGATCGATCAGTTGTTATTTTTCTAATTTTCTCTCTTTTCGTCCAGACATAAAATATTTATTCGAAGTGTCAGGAAGTTTATAAAAATAACCAGTAACGAGAATTCGAATATATTTATACGTATATAATAATGAAAAAGGATACGTAATTACTAATAAGCCCTGTCTGAATAACGGCCGATATGAATTTTGCAACAAGTAGCTGCGTGTTTCCATTAATTGCAAAAATGAAAAATTTTGTAGTTTTGCGTATTCGGGAGTTAGTGCAACGTAAGTCATTTTTTGCATTTTAAGAATAATAATCTATTAAAAGTAATAAATCTTTACATTTACAGGTTTCTAGGATCACCAAGTATAATATTGAAAATTTTGCTATCCTATTCTATATATCGCGAAGACCGTAATTCCAGGATAAGATAAATTTCGAAAATTTGTAGAAAAGTTGTTTTATTAACAGGGAATTATTTATTTGAATTTCAATATAATTATATTATTTACGTGTAATATATCGTACACTATATTTATTAATTAAAATTTTTAATCGTTCGTTTCATGTTATAATATTGTTTAGCTATTGTTCAAAATTTTGTAATCGACGATATTCATTTTATACTTAATGATCCAAAGAATGGTGGTAGCTTGGTCATTGATGGCCACCATGACTTGACTGAGAAAATGAGTTTTTGTCAGGTATGATTAATGTGACAGTCAAAGCGTTAATTATGGGTAAGTTAAGTAAGATTGGGGCGAGTATTTCGATTAATATTTTTGTAACATTATTGAATATCAATTCTATAATTAAATATAATGTTTAAAAATATTGCATTTATGGAAATGTTATTGGCTTAAGAGAAACAACAGGGATCTATATATTTCAAATATAGCATGCAAAGATAAAAATAACTAAAGTATCGAGATGAAAATATCTTACTATTTAATGTATAAATTTATGTATTTACGTATGCATGTACTTTATGTATATATAATTACATTTCTACGCAAATAAAAGTAGAAATTAATTTTGCCAAAAATCTAACAGCAATCATTTTGATTACATTAATGATTCTAATTTTGTGCGGAAGACTGTACAGTAATGTGTAAACAGTAATGAATTATACCATGTGAAGTGGCCTGTAATTGCGAATAATCGCTCGGAATAATTGATAGTCAACCATGATTGGTAAACATTACATAATCCAGATTTTCATTCGAACCATTTAGCAATTATGATAATGGCATGATATTTTTCTCTAAGTACTAAATTGTTTTTCATTTAACTGCTTTAAATAAGCAAAGGATATTTAATATTCTTAAAAAACATTTAGAATATTTACTTCGTATGAATTTAAATTAAATAATATCAGCGGTGTCGTCTTGCCAGGAAATTAAAATTATGCGCAAAAAATCGATTCCGTGGCATTGATTAATAAACATGAAGTTTTACTTCTGCACGAAGTGTAGATAGTATTCGAGCATACACATCGCGAATCACTGTAGCAAAATTAGTTGAATTAAAATACGAAATCACGTATCAAGTTCACTGAACTCGTCCGACCGTTCTCCACATCATCATAATTTTTCCATAGGATAAAAAGTTCCATATTCGTGAAACGGTAATTCTAGGATTTATCGAATCGAGTATTTGCGGAAATGGAATATATCAGATAATACCTCGCGAAGAAAAAGCCATTAATACCACCGGTGACCAATTTTATTAAACAAAGATTAGCGTTTTCACCGGGAATACGTCATTTTTATTTCAACTTTACGAACTAACGGATTATTACAGGTTGAAACAAACGTTGCAATTATGAACGCAATTTTCAGGCTTTTGAGTCGGGTAAATTTTTTCGAAGATTTATTAAAATGTTCGTAAAATTGACGAAATTCACGGAATCGAGGAAATTTCGCGTATTTTTGATACCGGCGTGATTAAATTACGATTATATTTAACCTCTCCCGAAATTGATCGTTGCACAGGTTTTTATATGTCATTATCTTCTTTCAAAATATCCTTCGATCGGATCTAAATGCTCTTTATCAGTATATTTACACGGCGGAACTAATCGTTCCTCATCCAACGACATGCCACGATAACGCGTACTATTCCACAGAGGCATTATGGGACGAGGCTATGTATCGAGCCACGTTTGAAAACTCATAGCTGCTAAATGTAAGTTCAAATGACACCGTGGAATGGCAATTAACGTGCTCTTATTAAGTTAATATTTATCTAGCACAAGCGTGACTGCGATAAAGTGTATCACGGTCAGCAAATTAAGCTGGTAGCTGTATTAATAACTATCAACCCACCATTTTATGCATCTCCGAACGACCATGCTGCCAAAATATATATTTCAACTGTGTGGTACATTTTCTTAATTCTTTCGATTAATTTTTAATGAAAATAAATAGGCACGAAAGCACGGGATAATTCAAAATAAATATCCTTCTTGGCTCGTTTAATTTCTTCTCTCTCGAATAACTTGCAATAAAAATAAATTGATGCGAAAACTAGATAATTTCAAATAAATTTTAAAGCAATACATCGATCTTGATGCATTTACCTTTTCTTCTCTCGGACAACTTTCGATGAAAATAAATAAACGCGGAAGCATAGGACTCGAAGTAAATAAAAAAAACACGATTCTTAGTTAATTCAAGCAGATTTTTATTTTCGTGTATTGTCTTCGTTTCAAATGATTTCCAGCAAAAGCAGAAATACATACAACGCAGTAATTAAAAATAAATAAATAATTCACAGAAATATCCACGGATAAAAATAAATATTACACAACGTATCAAATTATTATTAAATTCTCCAACATATGCGCACATTAAAATCCAAAATAAAGCAAACAGTTAACATCTTACATGCCAACGAACAATAATCTTTCTGCGAATAACAATCAACCCAACGTTTAATCTCAATCCACGCATTTAATCAGGTAGCTGAGCATACGAAAATTTTTTAATCGTTACTTATCGGTCGCTAAACGATCGCGCGCGAGTGTAAATAAAAGAAGGAGAACGAAATAATTAGAAATAAATAGAACACCGCAAGTGCGTGTAAGCACGGACAAGAAACTCGGACAATTTCCAACAGGCCATAGATAAGACCTCGTATTAAGTAATTTTCGATGCATTAACCGCGATGAACGCCAAGGACATCGAACGTTAAAAACGATGGTTCGACCACTTAAGTGTCCCGGCCATTGTCGACGTGGAATGAGTCATTGCGACGAATTTTATCTTGCTTAATCGCCAGTTCTTACGCGATCGCGCCGATGGAAACGGCACGATGCTTCAGCACCTGATTAGTTATTAAAAGCCGAGGTGGCGGAGGTCACTGGCTACATCCGGTGCAGACGCTCTTCAATGGCACAATGTCTTCCGACTGCTCGTGTTCGAGCTGCACATGTTCGCTGTTGCCGCGAGACGAGCTGCTAATTTTAATTTTTAATTTCAACTCCAACAGTTGCAACGATAAGAAAATGGTATTGGAGAACGAGAAAGGGGGAGAGGTTCAGTCGGTCTTATAATAGCAGAAGATATTCGTTAGTTTAATTCGATTAGCGTTAAACCTACCACTAAATGATGGGTGAACGAGGAAATGGAAAAGGAAGATGTGAAAGGCACTGAAGAATTAAAACAAGTGATCAAATAACGTGAATCAGAAATTTTTAATCAAAATTTTAAAATTGCACAATTAAGTCGTGGTAGGTTTAGGGTTGAACTTCATTTCGGAGCATAAGTTTTAGATTTTTTGAATTTTCTAGCGATATACTGTACTATACTACGTATTAAATTGGATATGTTATAAACTCTGGTATACACTGGTTCAAAAGTTATGTAGATAAAATTTCAAACGACAGAGGTTAATGTAATATGTCAGAAGTCAGAAGAATATTGACTGTACAATATATTTGGGATACTAAACTCTTAACCCTTTGCACTCTTTTTGTTACAGAAAATAGTAATTCGAGGACTTTTTCCCATAAAGTCGACAACACTTTTAAAACGTTAAATAAGAAATCGTATGAAAATTAAGACATAGGATTATTTTATTTCAATATTTCACGTATCGTTAGGTAATTTTAAATTTGATATATTAATTAATACCAATCTTTAGAATCCGATTAAATGGCGTCTGAGATTCGCCTCTCAGTGCAAAGAGTTAATACGAGAATAGGATTTTCGAATCAATAAATATCCAAACTCAAAACCTAAACGTGGTAGATATAGTGTTAAAAAAAAGGCATTCAAAACAAAATTTGCATGCACTGTGTTAATCATCAAAGAAATTCGAAAAACATAAGGTGTACATACAATCATCTTTTGCATATTTTTATCCACCAATCACTTGATCGATCGTTGTAAATTTAGCGTCAAAAAATAAATTCCATATAACATCGCATATATTTATAACATTTGCATACACTGCGTTAATTTCGAAAAATTCTGACGCTCGTAAGATGTGCTATCATATTGAAAATTTTTGTATCCATCGCTCATTTGACTGGTTATGGCAAGTTTAGCGTTAAAAAAGGTATTCTTTCTATGCATATACGCGCGAAATTTGCATACGCTGGATTAATCTGAAAAAAATCTGAAAATCATAAGGCTGTCGCGTACTCTATGGACGAATTAGGGAAATGGTACTAGAGAGCGAGTAATAGGGAGGAAACGTTCGCTCAAACGGCGTTGGTGATGACAGGTGAGGGACGAAGGGAGCTTGGACCGATCCTTTGTTGGTCCAAGATATGAAATAAAGTGCGAGGCTATGGGTTATCGAGCTTATCTCGCATTTCTAGCGTGAGTTCTTGCCACGGTACACACCGCGACGTCCAAGTGGACTTTCCCAGCCATTTTCACCTCATCCGGCGTTTTTTTACCTGTTTCGTGTCAAAAAATTTCGAATTTTTAGAAACGATTATTGGAATAAAAAATTATCCTAGCCGATATTTCAATTTTATTTCTCTGAGAGAATCTTTCTAACGAGTTTCACTCGTTCCGACATTTTCTCACGCATTTTGCATAAAAAAGTCACGAATTTTAGGGAACAATTATTCAAATAAAAAATTATTCTCGGCGATATTTCAATCTTATTTTTCCGAGAGGATTTTTTTAATCATTATTACCCTTTCCGATATTTTCTCATGCGTTTCAACTAAAAAATTTCGAATCCTAGTGAATGCATATTAAAATAAAAAATTATTTTCGCCGATATTTTTATCTCACTTCTCACCATATTGGTTTATTTTGCGAGTGGACTTTTTTTTAACCATTTTCATTCCAAAAATTTCGATTTCAGAGAGCGATTATTGAAATAAAACAAATATTCTCGCCGATACTTCTATTTCATATTCCACCATTTTACCTTTTTTTTTTTTACATTCTACGATATTCGTTGTTAGACAAAAGGAAGGGAGGTTAGATAGTCTTATATTTCACTTCCAAATTACTTCGCCGGATGGTGTCGTATCGTGACAGTTTCAGCGTGGAATAATTTATCGTCTCGGGATAATCCGAAAAGCGTACCGTTTCGGATAATACGAATTTAATAGACCAGCAGGGATAATTAAAGGATTACTCGTTCAAATTGTTTTGTCTTTTTCAGCCAGGTTCGCGTTGCGTTGAACTCTCATTTCTCCTCAACAGAAGGATTTCCTATAATTACGATAAATACAAGAGTTTATGTTTACGTTTCGACTGTATTAAATCTCGCGATTATGACGATTAGAAATCACAAACGTTGTCAATTGCGAGAAAATAATCAGCCATAAAACGCGGTTTATCTGATCAAATAGAGAAACGGAATATAGATTTTTTAGGGTAAAACGCTATAATCGATATGTTTTCTGCAATGGCCTAAACGTGAGATATTTTTTGTCAAATAACGCCGCGATATCAAAAAGTAGTTAAACGAACTGAGCCATCTTTTCGCGTTAATAAATATTAAGATAACAAGTCGATCATTAGCTCAATTTACATTGGGAAACATTTTTTATTTCACTCCTTATTACATGTGCTTCTTTTAATTATTATACTTATGCCTTTTGTGGAAGTAATAAGATGTATACATATTTCTTTTTTTGAGACATTTAGACTGTAATCAGATCACGTTAAATCATTGGGTTGTTGCATTGGATTGAAAATGTTGCCATTTTAAATAACGAGATCTGTCGAATAAGATCATAAAATTCAAGTTACGCGTGTCTTGCTATGAAAATTCACGTAACAGTAATTATAATTCTGGCAGTGGATTGGAAACTTATATTTTAATAATTCTTCAAATTCGAGTTTGAAGCGTTATAAGATTTCTAAATACACGAAATTCTCGAAACTTTGTTTTGAAAAGGAAATATTTAAGAAGAAATATTTTTTTTAAGTTCCGACGAAATTTTTCCCCAAGTTTTGTATCGACTATGGGAAAATCTACGCATGGAATAATAATTTAATTCAATATCGAAGAAATATAATATCAGTCAAAAATATCGATACAATAATTATATGATTTTCGTTTCTAAAAATTCCAAGACTTCAATGAACATGACTCAAATGATTCCTAACCTACACAAAGGCTGTTCTTCACAAAATTCCAATTTAACGATAAAAATTCCAGACCTATACCAATTGTACAAGAGAATAAACGCATACCAGCTTAAAATTTCTTCTAATTACTTATGCAAAAATTTCGAAGCGACGTAATATCAGTCGGAAATATCGATACAATTATTATCTAGTGTATAGGAGTAAAATATTTCGTATATATCTCAAAAAACCGATTTTTTCTTCGGAAGGTTCCAAGGCTTGAACGCGACCGAATGATTCCTAACCTACAAAGGACAGAATGACAAAGGCTGCTCTTCATTCACGCCATATTGGCGCGTCTAAACGGTTGCGTCACTTTCGAAACTTAATAACGCATCGTGGCAAGCAATTTAATGACACTCGATCGGGGATTATTATTGCGATGACCTAACGAGTTATCGCCTTTCGAATGTTAAGAGGGTAAAAGTTACGCGTGGCTGCAGGGTACGTGCTTCGCGGATCGTGCAACCGATCCCTCGCGATACCTCCGTCCCTTGGACGGCTTCCATTTCGTTTCACCTTCATTCTCGTCTCCATTTTGCCGGCGTACGAAAGAGCACGCATGCGCGCACGCGCGGTTTTGCATACACGGTCGCGGCGAGGTTCATGGAACTCTGCATGCTTGCAAGCTTAGAATGAAATGGTACGCGGCGAACAGCTGCGTGAAAACCACGTGAAATTGCGTTACCTATTGCGACGCGATTTTTCTTCCTTACGCGGCTACGGTCGAAGTACGTCGCACCGGGAAGCTAATGAATATTATTCAGGAATACATTTGTGAACGGAACTCGCGTACCGTCTGCTATTCCATTGATAGATACCACGGCGAGTAACTTTGAAAATGCGTGAAATCCTTCTCTCGATGTTTCATCCCTGTTTCACGAGGCGGTGAATTAAGGAAAACTGCTGCAACACGATAATTTGTCGCTAATTTCATTTGTGGACGAGGAACGAGGTGAAACGGTCATTGAAATATTTAACTAGGTTCCTGTAATCTTGAAGTCGACATTTTTTTTTTGGGATGATTTTGTTGTTATTTATTATTTAATGTTTGTAAGTGGATGGTTTTATTGTTGAGAATGAACAAGATGTTGCAGTGGGATTTTTTCCTGGTGCTTAGGTATGATTATATATATGTTATTATTGTGTTATTGTTACGTTTTATGTTTCAGTTTATAGTATTATGAATGGTTTCATATTTTAGAGGGGTTTCGTGATAATTTTGTAGTATTGAAATGATCTGATCGAAATTGAAGGTTATTTTATTATTTATTATTTAAGATGCGTGGATGGATGGTATTAGTGTTGAGAATGAACAAGGCATTCTATTGGAATTTTTAGGCACCTAGGGATTTTTTTAGATATCCTTTCATTTTTAAGACTAATATGTTACTTTAAGTGCAGTATTATTTTTAGAAATTAAGTGTATTACACTCGTTAAAAATTTGAAACTCGAGCCCTTTGATTATTTTCTCGATAGACTGTATATATGTATAAGTAAAGTAGATAAACCAATACAATAAAGTAAATCAAGTATATGAAAATTTATTTCCGAAATTATAACAAAAGCATCATGTACTCCATTCTATATTATTCTGGTTAGGATTTTAACGAAATATAGTATTATATTATGAAAGAAATAAAAGGAAATATAGGAACAAAAGTTACATAATTATTCGCTGAAATAGAATACCATATTCTTTTCCATTCATATTTCAAACGAATCATAATTAATGACACAATTTATATTCCTCCATATTAACGAACTGCTTCGATAACTATATGAAGAAGTCTTTTAGTTCCAAGCATGTCATATAAGAGTGGGTTAATGCTAGGAACTTTGCTCGCAGTAAAATAGGCTATCGATAAATTGATGAAAGAAACCACTTTAATAACGTACAATTATTTCCTTTATACTTTTCCCAAATTTTACGAAACTCAATTTCCCATCGTATCGAATAATAAATCAAGTTTTCGTAACGACTAATTCTACAACTAAAACTACTAACCTCTAATTAATACAATAATAGAGTATACAATACTATTCAAATAAACATCAACATTAAAAGCAGCCTTCAAGTTTCTACCAATTACGAAAATAAAATACCTGAAAATGTCATTTTGACTTTAGCAGTTCTACCACCAAGCGGACCAGAGACGGAAACACTAGCGTAGGCCGTTAAATTAGACATTGTTGCATGCTTCAATTACCTCGAAGTAGCTTATGTAAATAGCGGTTAAAGATGAAGGCTTTTGGAAAATAGACAACTTACGCACAGCAAACAAATCGAGTTACAGTCCCGTAAAAAAGGTGGGCAAATAAAAGTTGAAGCGGGCGCGCGAGATAGGAGATTATTTCGGAGTACGAAGAGAGTTTGTAAGTCAATGTACTTAGCGAGGTTTTGAGAGCTGTATATTACCGACGACGCGTGGAAGCGTAGAGCGCGAGTCGTACATACCGACGAAACGCGAAGAGGGGGCAGTGTTTAGCAGTTCTGTATCTGCATCATCAGCTGCTACTCAGCAACTACGCAGAGTGCACTGCGACGAAAGCGAACCGATCGAGACCGATTAGTTTCAACGAACGAAAGTAATGCAGCCATACGACTGTTACTAATTAGCAAGATTATTTCGAAGGTATCACTTTCCTCGTTCAATTCGCCATTTATAAACGTTGACGGTTACGAGGCATGTATAAAAATCATTGGTATACGTTAGTGCTTATTCGGCGGAATTTTATGCCTCGATCGGTAAAGAAATTTCCAATGATATCCTAAAAATTCGAGTATTAGATGTTTATCGCTGGAAATGATAGATAGAGTTAAAATACCATGGATATTCGCATAACCTATACGGACTCGTAAATATGCCGTGTTTACATATGTTTCGGCAAGCGTTACGTTTGACTAAATAGGTTGCGTGTTCAGAATTGATTTAATTGGCGAATTTATTGAAATTACGAGGTCGCTTATACAATCGTTTACCAGAGGAGAGGTCCCGGCGAAATATTTTCGACAAGAGGTAATCCTTGAAACTGAATTTCTCGCGATGAAATTAATTCTCGTGCTAACCTGTATGACAATTGGCTGTGCATAGTGAATACTTAATTAACGTTATACTTTCACGCTCAATCTTATCGCGTTCTATTTTTTTCTTTTTTAGCCGAACTAACAATGTATTATTACTGAGTCATAACTGCGTATAAAATACTGCAATTGTTTTCATGTTGAATATGCAGGGACGAATAAAAAAAAAAAGGAAAAAAGAAAGAGGCAAGTATAATTTTCAGTTATTCGAATATATTCGTGTCTGTAGTGATATTTATTTCGTTTATCCAACAGTGTAGCAGATAATATTGCGAATAATGCTGGTGAAAAGTGGAATCTTTGAATACTTACCGAATCCTTTGTTTCCGAGTTCAGCTCGACGACAGCTTTCTGCAGTTCGCAGTTCTGTCGACGCAGCAACGAAATCTATGGAAATTAAGAGAAAGCAGATTTTAATAACACCTAATGCAAGAATGAGTATTAGACACGCTTAAATCATTCGTTGGTTTATAATATCGAATCGCAGTCGTGACGTAGATTACGATCGAATCGCAATAAACACGAGACACCTTAGATTATTTCTCGGACACACCATATCCGATTCCTTCGAAACTCATTTCTAAAATCGCCTACTAAATTACAGAGAAACAGATCGACGATGAACCATCGTATACCACATATATAATTCGAAATTAGAAACGTTCTTACGAAGGAACGACCACTGTCTGTCACGATCTACATAGTACAGTACGTATTTTAGATATACGCGTATCATATATCACCGAAAGTCAGCAAGTTTGACATGCATGGGATATTTCGATAACGACCTGTTTAATGCTTGATTTTCATTCAAGGTTAACCTGAATCGAGTAACGTACGATAGTCAAATGGAATGCACGATCGTTTAAAAGAGGCAGGGGAACAAGGAAGTATAGTAAAATCGTAACACCGTGGCGCAGAAACTTCGAGTCTAGTCGAAAGTCTACACGAGGCTTATTCGATAGTTACGATGGCACGGAAACTATTCCTGGAACTCGACGATTCTGTTGATACAGCAACGAAAAATCGGTATCTCCCGACCTGAGGGGGAGCGAAGGAAAAAAAAAACTAGGAAAAAAAGGAACGTTGACATGGGGAACGCGGTAATCACGCTACGGACTTAAATATTGGTAACCATAATCAGAAGGAAGTCCGGTGGTACGCCGTGGGCATACGGACCGTACGATGCGCGTTTCTGTTTATCTTCCTTATCTCAGGTTTGCGCTGCGATAACCGCCCTTCCCCTTCTCCGACACGTTATTCCACCTATACGGTTCGCCATCTTACCACGAACGCTGGGAGCAACGAAAGTGAAACGATTCGAAACGTTCTAAATCCAGCACAAATAATGCCTTTAACGAGTCAGGTATATTCTTTCCGAGCTTTCGAAAGTTTGAGGGCCTCTAAAGAGAGTCCCAACGTGGGAGATAACAAAATAGTGTCGGTGATGGAAGTGAGTTAAATTGGGAAATATATATATATATTTTTTTTCTTTTTTTTCAGAGAAT
>NIJG01000062.1:628119-643015 GCA_002201625.1 Euglossa dilemma
GTTTTATGAGGAATAAGGCAGAGTTTAATGTGATTATTGCTTTGCTTGCAGGTATAATACTTTCTGTGGAATGTTTGATTTAGGAATTTGAAAATTTAAAACAATTTCAATTCGTTTTAAAAGCTTGGAAATGACAGGGTGGAACTAGCATAGAACAGTTTTAATATAAAGTTTCGATGAAGGATTTAACGAAAATTTCATTGAAACGTTTCGATATAAAGTTTTGAACGAAAAACCGATAGAAAATACGCGATCGGGGTTTACGATTACTTTACTGCATTCAATGAAGGACACTCCCTATATCATGTGGTTTATATTCCAGGAACACGACTCGGGATATCGAACGTTAATATTGGAAAACGATATTACGATTCCGGCAGGTTGATAACGCGATTAACAGATGCTTCAGAGTTTGTTCGATTTTATTCGTCTGCCCTACGGTGATAGTACGATTCTAATCTAAATTATAACTTCATCTTTCACCATCGTGCATGGTAACGAATTTAATCCTCATACCAATAATTTATTTTGCACGATTTAATCTTCCAAACTCGCGAATTATTCCATGCATACAATAATCCAATAATGCAAAAATTCGAACAACGCGGAGATAAGTGTAATTGCAATTTTTGCTGAAAGCTTTTATCAACTACGATAAATCCCTAATTAAATTTGCATAAAAACTTCGCCTCGCCTTTCACGAAATTCGCTTTGTACACAAGAGAAGAAAACCGCGCTATTTGCTATCCAAATTCATTATCAATTCCTCCTGTCTCCGCGTGATTAATTAGTCCATTCATTTCGTTCTACGAATTCCACCCTGTCTGAAACTCTTTCTATATATACATACATACATATGCATATAGTACCGGGATCAATTTACGAATGGACGCATTTCGTGACAAATATACGATGTCTGCCTGGTATGGGGTAAAAGTCAATCGGTGCGTTAACACTGTAACGTTATACGCGTTTCTAAGGGAGCCAGGGGCGAGCGCATAAGCATTGTAATGCAGACTAAAAGGCCTTGATATCGCTATCTATCGGTTCCTAGAACAACGAAGGGTACGGTCCTGAGGCTTACCACAAAAGCACGAACAAACGTGGCGCACGCTTTCGGTCTCTTATGCTTCCACAAATTGTTCGCGATAACAAACCGGAACGACATGACCGTGCAGACTTCAATGACCCCCCTGTCCCCCTTTCGTATACTTCTGCCCCGCCCCGCTCCCCGCGAAACTATTTTTGCACGATAGAACGATTGCACGTTCGAAGGTCGAACGTGTAATATTTTATGAAAGAAACGCTACGATACCGAAGAAAATGGAATATTTAAGCTCTATCACAGACGAGTTTTTTTAACGAAGAAAATGAGAAATATCGATTAAAGCGGTAAAATGCAATGGGATCGAACGATATTATTGTTCCATCAATTAACGACATCTTTAATTTCCTTTTTCTTTTTTTATTCTTTAAAGGACGATTATAATGAAAAAGTAGTTTAAAATGATATCGCTTTATTACGATGGAAAGTATGATTGATAGCTTATGTAATAAAGGACAGCTTCCTATCGCTCCTTGTCGAGGGTTGAAAAGATTCGGGGTTGGTGTCATATGAGATAAGGTAAACGGTATAGTGTGTTTACATAGTACTCAATCCCGTTTAATATGGAAAGTAACATCTGTTAAAATAATTCCTAACCGCAGGGTTTCTGTGTTCTTATCAAGGTTGCCGACATCTGCGTGCATATCAAGAATTTGTAATAAAATATAACATGCTTGATTAATAGAATAGCTGCTATAAGCTTTAAACTTAAGATATTTCAGAATTTTGCGAAATATATATATATGAAAATAACAAAAACATTTTTGCATAAAACGAATTACGTGATTGAATGAATTATTTGTTATTGCAGTGACATAATATATGATAGCACGAATACGTAACATATATTTTATATAATGATATTGTGAATGACATTTTTAAGTAAAGCTAAAAAAATTAAAACTGGATGTTANAGCTAAAAAAATGAAAACTGGATGTTAATAAATTATTAACACTAGGTTGCTCAAAAGCAGTCATTTTGACTACTTGCGAAATTTTAAATAATCAAATGACTTTTATTGTTGAATTGAGCAAATTTCTTATATGACCAGTTCGGCTCTGTATTGAAATAACAGTTTATATTCTTTTTTTATTACTGTCACATGATAACATACGAGTACATGATAAATTGTCGATTTGGGCGTATACTCGATAAGTTGCAGTTGCTGAATAACTAAAGTAGTACTTGTTATTTGAATATTTATGCAGTGATCCTTGTTCTAACAAGTTGTTTATTTTATTGCTTTTGCGTCCTAAATTCATGAAAGAAATGTCGAATAGAAGAGAGTTACTGGAAAAGCTAAGGAACATAAGTGAAGAGTGCTCCGATATAGAATCAGATGCAACAAATTCCGAACTATCATCTGAAGATGAAGTGGATTATATCCAAATTGCCATCAACCAGGGCAAAATATAACAGTTGACGAGCAATTATTTCCGACAAAAGCCAGGCTTATACAGTATATGCTTAATAAACCCAACAAATTTGGCATTAAATTCTGGCTTGCATCAGATGTTAGTAGCAAATATGTTTTGAATAGTTTTCCTTATTTGGAGAAAGATGAACAACGACCATCGTCAATGCCTCTCAGTGAACACGTTTTGAAACTCGTCGAGCCATATACAAGGAATATCACGACCGATAACTTTTTCACTAGCATGTAACTTGTGACAAAATTATTGGCCAAAGAAACAATTCTAGTTGGAACTATTAGAGGAAACAAAAGAGAACTCCAAAGCAACCAAACAAATGAAGGATAACATGTCTCGTTTTTTCACTCTGCTATATAAATCAGAGAATTGTGTCCTTACAATATATAAAAGCAAACAAAATAAAAGAGTAGCTGCTCTAAGTTTTTAACATAAATTTATGAAAATTGATAAAAGTAATAAAAAAATGTTACCGGAATCTATTCAATTTTATAACAGCACAAAATTTGGAGTTGATATGGCGGATCAAATGGCCAGAAAATATACAGTAAAGTCTAATTCTCGTAGATGGTCCCTCCAAATATTTTTCAATATTTTAGATTTGGCTGCTATAAATTCTTGGATCCTTTACAAAGAAACGACAGGAATACAAATACAACGAAAAGAGTTCTTGTTTCAATTAGCAGAACAGCTTTCCACCGAATACAGAGCTGCAAGACAGAAAAAATCATCAGAACATGAAGATCCACAAAGACCAACTGCAACATCATCAAATGCAACCCATTCTAATAAATGCATAATTTGTCAAGTACGACTTTGACACAACAACAAAAGTATGTTTGAGGAAGATGTACACATAAAAAGATTTCCACTTTCATTTGCATAAAATGTACGAATAATAATGCATAAATTATTTTTTTTCCCAAGTGAAGTCGATTTTTTTTATTGTTAATATTTACTAATAACTTGTTACATGATTGTAAATAATANATTATTAATTTTAAACAAATTTCTTTACAGATTAATTATTCTTTCACAATGCAGTCATTTTGACTGCTTCTGGGCAATATAGGCATATACTGAGTTTCAGTCTTTCTAGTGTTAATGGGTAGTAGTGATAATTTAACTAAATACTTACTTCAGCGTCCTTCGAGTTGAGAACCTCTTGCAGTTCGACACATTTTTTATTCGCTTCGTTTAATTCTTTCGATCGTTCGTCTAAAAGAAAGATTTGAAATATTAGTTATAAACGATAAGACAATAACAAATTTCGTTTATATTTCACATGTTTGCGTTTCAAATTTCCCGCCACTTTAACGTTCACTCACTCGATAAAACAAACCCTTACATTGACAGTTGTTAGTAATTTATGTTACACGATAATAAGCTTTGATTTATGTTGATCACATGATTCAACGAAGATTGTACGTACCTATTTCGTCTACAGTGCCATCCGATAAGACTTCCTTCGTAAAGTTTGTTAATTGTCCTGTTAAATCCGACAAACTTGGCAGCTCTTCACCGAACCACGCCATTTTACACGTCGACACTTCACGTTGACTGTATTTTCTAAGAACTATCTAAACACTATCTTTTGAGGTTATACGCACTGCATATTTTGGTAAAACTATATTATCTTAATGGTATAAAAATATCAAAACATGAACTTATAGGAACCACGCACGTAGTAACCTTCGCAAAATATACAAGGTTAGTTACGAGCATTGTCGGCAACGTTAGGTAAAAAATTACTAGGCTTCTCGGAACTTTTCCAGTTGAAATTATGATATACCATAAGATGGTAAAGAATTCTAACTTATTACACTTTTCATTATTATTTACGATGTATTATTTTTTTTATACCATATTAAGACTAATTACGGTAATTTAGTATCGCAAAAGTGCAATATCTTCGAGCGATCTCTACTATTATCGGCGGATGGATTTTTCAGTTTACTAATGTACCCAAAGAGCGCAGCACCGACGGCTCTGAATTTAACGCTTTTTTTCGAGAGAAACGGTCGTTTAGAACAGTTCTCGCGCGAGTGATTCCAAATCAACAGCTTCCGTAATGTTAAATAGAAAAATAAGGTAATTGGGTACTTGCACTCCCTTTGATGTGACCAACCTAAACTCGTTTCGTGATTAACTCGTCCACCGTGTACAAATAGTTTTTGTTTCCTCCTTTGAAATAGAATATCGACTAGTTGATTTACGATGACGTTTTAATCGCTAAGGTAATTATACCTTTATCATATTCAATAATACCCATCGTACTCGCGTGACCAGCCATTAGAATATTTCATACCCGCAACAAGTGAATGCATAAATATTCTAATAAACGTCATTCGTGTTCGAAATAGTAAATCATGGTAAGCCCTTGCAAAGAAGCGCCGGCATCGTTTGAAAGCGCCACGGTTGTTTGGCGAAACATGCACCTGTAACACCTGTTTTAAATAGGACGCTCTCGCGTCAATTTATTTTTCTGTCCCGTAGCAAATAAATCGTCCGGTTTCTCTATCCACTCTCGTGACTTGTAATTTGAGAATAAAAAACCCTTTGAAACGAGAGCGGTGGCATATCATTCAGAAAAGTGGTTCAGTGTTCAACGGAGACGATTCAAAAGGGGCTTCCCTCTGTTTTACTTTTTCTTCCTTTCCTTTTCGTTCTTTTAATTGGTGTCGCACGTTTCCTTTTATTTTTAGGAAGTCAACTCGATTGCATGGGCATTATGGAGCAGCACCTTTTTACGAGGCTTCTTTTCTCTGTGGCGTGTACCAAAGTATTAGGAAGAATGGTGGGCACGAGGCCGAGGTCCTCAACGGAGGAAGGTGAGTAGCGGTTGAGAGAGGGACAGACGCTTCACTATGCTGTGCTTACACACAGTGCCGTATCCTTTGCCCGAGAACCTCGGAGGCACAAGGGCACGCTGTTCAATTGTCTCTTCACCCGTTTGCAAAATTATCCTTACAATTTTAAAATTTAAATCACGCATAACCATATTATACATCGACTGCTACAAAACAATAGAGTATTAATCGTCAATCTTAATAATTTCCATAGACTCTTTTCTCTCAAACACGATATCGTTTCTTCGACAAAACGCAAACGATATTTTCAACACGCATGAACGAGCCACGATTCGGAGGAATAAAAATTGGCAAAGGAACAAAGGTACCTAGCGCGTTTTATCAAATTCCGAAGGAAATATCTGTCGAGACTAATATCGTTGGTTTGTGGCAACAGGTCTGACGGAAAATTCGT
The DNA here is from genome assembly GCA_002201625.1 of Euglossa dilemma. NCBI lineage: Eukaryota > Metazoa > Arthropoda > Insecta > Hymenoptera > Apidae > Euglossa > Euglossa dilemma. The sequence continues at coordinate 633,920 of NIJG01000062.1, forward strand.
AGGATTGGCCCGGTGCTGGGACTGGGATGGGGCGCATAATCACGACAACTTAACCAAGTAACAATCGGCGTTGAAAAGGTTTCGGTGGTCGCGTGACGCGCGGCAATTTGGGAGTCAGTAGGAGAACGGGAGAACGAAGGAAGAGCGAAGGAAGAGCGAAGGAAGAGCGCCGAGCGGCGAGCTACGTCACTGTCCACGCTATCACGATTAACAGAGTGAACAGCACGAGACGTCCGCGCGCGCGAGCGAGACGGAACGGGTGGCGAAGGAAAGGTAAAGGAAAGGAAAGGAAAGGAAGGCGCGCAAGGTAAAGGCACATCTGAATCCTTCGGTTGACTCGGCTCAGTCTGATCCGAGCCAAGCCACTGCCCTGATCCGGCGGCGTTGCTCGCTCTCTCCGCGCTTAGATCCACTCTTCTTCCTACTGCTCCTGACACGCTCCACACGCTCGCCGCAGTCCAATCCAGCGGTGTCATCGATCACCGATCCGACTTCCTTCCTCCGCGTCGGTTTTCGCTGCGCGGTCAGTTCAAGTCGCGGCGAGCTTCCGTTCCCGTCGAGTTCGCCCGACAGACGAAAATCACCACCTGACATGTCACAGTGCACGCACCAGCACCGTGTCGATTGGTTCACGCGCGTCCAGTGAGCAACGAATCCCGGTCCGGTCCCGCTCGCCACGGTTTTTCTTCCGTTTCGCTGCTGCGGCTTTTTCGTTCGGTTTTTCGTCCTCGAGACACCAGTACGTCTACGACCGGTGACTCGTGCGCGCGGCCGTGCAGCCGGCGAATTTTTGTGGATCCTGCTGCGTGGCTCGAGACACCGGAAGTGTGATGACCCTTCCAGCGGGACGTGCTGCATCGATCAACGGGGCGACAGCGTGCCTTCGATCTGGGATCTGAGTTTCGCGGTCAAGGTGCGTACCATTCCGCTTCTTTTATTTACTATTCTCACCGTCTGTCTGCCTCGCTCTCTCTGCCTTTTGCTAGTCTACGTAGCCAGGAATCAGTGGACAAAGGCGTCTCGAATGACACTCTGCGTATCGATGTCCAAGGTTGTTTTTCGTTGGCCCACGTTTACTTCTTTCTCGTTCATCGACCGAGCTTTTTCCTTTCTCATGGATACGATGTAAGTGGAGGATCGTTTATATCCGATGCAATAGCATCCCTGGTGCTTCGTCACGGTGTGTTACTTCCCTTTGTCTTATCGACGAGAGCGATAGAGGGCCGGGCGCGGGCAATGGGAAAAATTTATCGTCGGTATAATTTAATGCCTCCTTAAAGCCGATCGACGAATGCTTAATGTGGGACGAGAGCGCACTTTGTATTGTATTCCAAAACGTATCGTCTACGCTCGTGTTCCTTCCGATGCTGCTTCTGAAAACGTCTCAGATAAATGAAACATTTTTCCCGCTTCTTTGCCGTAGACAATGGGCTATTAGCTGTAAGCACCAATTATGGGGCTGTGCGGGCGCGCTTCTTTTTCCCGGATAGTTCTGCGCGAATAAAGTAAGCGTGGTACGAGGGAGTCGCGTCTTCCGTTCCTAGGGGATGTTGCTAGACGAAACCGGAAACCAACCTCAAACGACTCAAACGACCAGTCGATTCTCTTCGTCTTTTCGACTTTCTGACTAATTAAGCGACACATTCTTCTTAGCTCTTCTCGTTACGATTCTCCTCGATTCGTTCTTCGCGTGCTACTGGCGCCAATATCCACGATGTTGATAGCGATTTGTGCAATTTTTCGTTCGATGTCTCTTTTAACCCGCTGACTGCTAACTACGAGAATAACTTTACAGTAGTTTATGTTAAGAATTATTAGACAAGATAAATGCCATTTTTGCACTTTATACGATTTTTTTGATATTCCTTTAAAATAAAATCCTGGCAGTGAATAAATCCTGGATTAATAACGACAGTGATAGGAAATATCACATTTATCAAACGTATTTAAATGTATAGATTCGTGTATTTTTAGGATTATTTTCGTTTCGAGAGAGAATTTTTAGAAGTTTGTTAGAATTTTATTTCGCGCTGGAATTTCTGCTCGAGTGAATGGAAAAATTTTTCGAGCCCAAAGCGTTTGACACAAGACTCATTGTTGATGGTACACTGTGTAACGGATCGATCTCTGGTCCATCGCATTTTCGCAAACAATATGGATAACGAAAGTATTCCAACTCTGACGTTTCCTACCATACAGATATTTGCAATAAAATTTTACAATCGAAATGGTCAGTGATAAAATGAAATAATTCGATAACTTGTAATATTTAAATTCATATCGTAAAATGTTTCGACATAATACTTGTAAAAAATTCGAATCGTGGAGGTGTGGTATATTCAACGAAAAATTGTCATGTAGCTGTCATAGGAATAAATGATGAATTATCGACAGGATGAAATTTTTTATTTTTCAATTGGCACTAGAATTTTCTAGCTCTAACTACTCAACTATGATATACATAGATAACTGTAATTAACCTAGGATAATAGAAGCAAGTATCTATTATCAATTATTATTAATTAATTATCTGAACGGTATAATTTAACGTGCTTATCTCATTCGTTAAGTGTCGCAGGTGTACGATCAAATACATATACTTTTATGAATATACGCGAAATATGCTTCTATTCCAAGCAGTATAAATATTTCGAAAACATTTTAAACAAAATTTTTCATCTAAAATTTACAATTCTCTCACGAGACATGAATTTTATTCAAGCTTGTCAATCTTTCAAAAAGATGAAAAACCCCGAACACCATTATGGTATCTAAAATAAAACTTCGAGTAACAATTTTCATCTTCCCCTTCCACTATTCAAAAATCAAAAAACCCGCGTTTTGCATACACGTTTTTCGTCTACCCCATAAGCTTTATCCTCGTTTATACGTTCTTTGACGGTCGTTCTTAATACTAGACAAGATGAAACAAGGGGTTCAATAAAAGGATCAAAATAACGTTTCTCAGATGTTTTATTTTTGCAACAAGCCATATTTTCTCTATTTTAGTATTTCCCGAGTAATTTCGAAACGATATATTTATGCAAAAAAGAAAATCGTTTGATTAGAAATAAAATGCGATTTTGCAGGAGTAGATTGGTATTATTCAAAACAATTGATACAGATATTGAAAAAAAATTGCTATCCTTAGAATATTTTCGTAAAATCGTCAAAAATCGATTGTTTCTACTTTATAAACCTAATCATCACATGAAAATATGTCAAAAACCTTTCCATTTTCGAAAAACAAAATCTTCTTGGTGTTATTCTGTCATTTTCAATTTTCACATAAACGAGTCAAATTTGTAAAAAGAAATGTAAAGTAGGGTCAATATTTTTAAAAATTATTAACACTGGAAGTATTAAACCCGGATTTCGAATTTTTGTTTTCTTTTTATCAAACGTTCAATCGTATTTAACAAAATTAACATCATTCATTATTGAAATAGGTACGTAATTATACTTCTTGAAAAAATGTACTATAGGGTGCCAGAGCGCTAAAAATTAGTTTATTTTTTGTAAAGCTTTACTCTATCTCGCATAGTTGTACAGTTACGTTCAAAAAACCAGGGATCAGACTTTGAGTAATGATTTCTGGGAATAAAAAATAAAATTGATCCACGTGTATCTCGTTATGTAAACCATACACGCATACTTCCATTAAAATCCGAATTTTTTAGTTAGGGTACATCTTTAAAATTCGTATAGCGTTTGATCACCTTCGCGAGTCATTGTATATACGCGTTGAGTCTAAAGAACGTAACGCAAAGTCTGAAAAACGATTTAAAACATGATTGGAACGCAATGGTGAAACATTCGAACATTTACAACGATAACACGGTACTTAAATAATTTTTTATTCATTGTTATGTGTGGAATAGAATCACATAACAAAAATGATACGATTCGCAAGCCTGAAAAGTATTGCACTATGCAATCATACATTTCGCGACACGATGAAAAATTTGCAACGCTTGCATTAGTTTTAGAATTTTTGATCGAGAGTACTTCGAATACTTTCACGAGCCACTGTACCTATCTATTTCATCGCGCGATCTTCGTCGCTATTATCCAAGTATACTACGTTTAAAGTACACGTTATAGCTATGAATCTCGCGTTGAGACACGTTACACGAGCACGTACAGTTAAGTCAAACATTCGTGTTATCTCTATTACCACGAAAACCAGTAAAAGCTAGCAAAACGATGATCAATTGGTTCCAAAGCATAATCACCGAAATACGTTCTGTCAAGATCATACTAATGACACTTTTACGAGTATTCATACCTCTTTAGTGCAATCGTACAAAATACCACGAATTCCGTTGAAAACATTCAACGGATTCATGGGACGAGGAGATACGATGTTGAAATTGGAAATTGAAGTTCAATCGATACGGGTAGAGGAATTTGTTTTTTTCGAATTGTAAATAATCGCGTATAGAGTAAAAATGATATAATTCAGTGAAATACGATGTTGGAATCTAAGGTTTTGTGTGACAATCTTATTTACAGGAATTATTCTTGTTTTGCTTTCTGATTACGTTTATTGCAATCAAATGCACATAATTTAATTTCATATTTTATGCCCACTATAATGGTCAGTAACTTTCCTATATATTAGACTCAATCTTCATGATTTTTAACAGTTGGTATAAAATTTGTGTTACTTCTCAATATGGATGAAATGCTACAACTATTAAAATTCAGAAAGATATGCTACATTTCAGTTTCGAAGTTTTAATAACTTCGTTACGGTTGTTTAAGCTAATTGACGAAACATTGTTTTGACCATTCTCCGGTCATTTTGTAGGTTTGGTTTTTAATAAAATCTCCGAAACTAATCATTTTCATTTAATTTCTTAACACATTGCGCACGGGTGACGAGATATCTCGCCTTTAGAAAACTGAACGTTGTGGCCGGCGATGAGATNAATTTGTGTTACTTCTCAATGTGGATGAAATGCTACAACTATTAAAATTCAGAAAGATATGCTACATTTCAGTTTCGAAGTTTTAATAACTTCGTTACGGTTGTTTAAGCTAATTGACGAAACATTGTTTTGAACATTCTCCGGTCATTTTGTAGGTTTGGTGTTTAATAAAATCTCCGAAACTAGTCATTTTAATTTAATTTCTTAACACATTGCGCACGGGTGACGAGATATCTCGCCTTTAGAAAACTGAACGTTGTGGCCGGCGATGAGATATCTCGTTTTCAGGTTTCTTCGATCGATGATTTAAGGAATTAAAAATAGATTTTCTTGTCACGTTACCAGGGTAACAAAGTTCGCGTTTTGATTTGTAAGGAAACAATTGTATACCTTATGTGAATATTATACTAAATGCGAATTAAAAAAGTGCATATATGCATCGTATAAAATGTTTCTGGAGCGCACAAAAATGTGCTAACAATAAACCTACCATGGTCTAAATCACTGTTTTTCAAACTTTCGTTAAAAATTCCGCATTCAGCCTTATCATCTTAATCGCTCGTTTTCACAATTTTTCATATATATATGTATAATATATATGTTAAAAAATATTAGGTCGTTCGGAAAGTAATTTCGTTTTGTCCCAACAGAGGACATAATTGTATTTTTTCACAGCCAACTTTATACTTAAGCCGCATAAAAAAAAACGAAATAACTTTCCGAACAACCCAATAGTATAATGGGAGACATTGAGAAAATGATATATATATATGTGTGTGTGTGTGTAGTGCGTGCAATTGGTATAATAAAAGAGCATACATAATCGTAATTTTCTACACTTTTTAATAAAATATCGATATAAGGTGTACGAAAAACAGTGTCATATATTCAACAATCGTGAAAATAAAATGTCTGAAACTAGTCATTTTCATCGTAGTACTAGAGTTAATCCTTTGCACTCGAAGTCTTTTTCGTTTAAAAAAGCTTTTCTTATGTTTCTATAAGCTCGGTAAGATCTTTTATGTGAAAATATGCAAAGAAAATTATACGTTTGCGTTTGGATTGAGCGGAATTATTTTATTCCGATATTTCGCGTGTAGTTGTTTTTATATAATAATTGTTGCTTATTCGCGTTTAAGTTATGACATTAAAACAAATAGTGACTGAGAGTCGCTTTTCGAATGCAAAGGGTTAAAACTTCTACTTCTTTTCCATTCACTGGTCATTTGATAGGTTTGGTGGTAAATGACACCATATTTACGGATTGTCTCTAAGACAGATTTGAGAAACTATATTATATTATTAATTTAAAGTAAATGCTATATAATGCGATTTACAGTTATATAGTTAATAGAATGTTATAATTATTCATATAAAGATATGTAAAATAATCTGATTACTAACAGTCTATCATAGTCGTAGTATTATAAACACAAATATAAATCTCGTTCGAAATACACAATTAAACAACCGTAACGAAGTTATTAAAACAAGAATAATTCATCGCATTAATATTAGAATTCGTGTAAACAAGATTCTTATAAAACCTTAGATATTACCAACATCGTACTCCACGTCTATTAAACGAGTGAATATTCAATTTAAAAATCATATTTCCCCGTTCTCTCGGGAATCGAATAATTTCTACCCAATAAAGAAACAACTTTCCACANTCGATACGCGATTGTCTACAATTCGAAAAAACAAATTCCTCTACCCGTATCAATTAAACGTAAATTTCCTATTTCAACATCGTATCCCCTTATCCCTCGAAACGAACAATGATTATCAATATAAAAATAGTAACGATACGAGATAAACGAGCTCTTTTACCGGCTTTGATTAAACGAATAAACTTTAAATTTAAACATACCCTAATAAACAAAGAGTATTTTTCTCGATAAACAATTGAAAGAAGCATTCTTTTACCCACTTCAATTAATCAATTAAATTTAAAAATCACGTTTCCTCATTCTCCCGAGAATCGAATAATTTCTACCCAATAAAGGACCAACTTTCCACGATATGAGAAAGGGAAATGGAGGAAAAAATGAAATTCTTTTACCCAGGGTGCAAAGTGTTAATAACCGAACTCGGGGGTAAGGTAAATCAGGCAGCTGTTCGGTGCTGGCGAAATCACCCTGTGATTCACGCACGCGTGGAATTAGCTGGAAGAAGCACTCGCTATCGTTTTCTCGCATAGTATTACGCGGATGAGGGAGCATCGTCGTAGAAGCGGTGGAAAGCGTGGACTCGAAGGGCGAAATCGCGAGTGGCGACGATAAAGCGGGCATGGGACAGGATGGAGGACAGGCCGCGATCGTCGCCGATATTTACACAGGAAATTGCAGCTTCGTATCGGTTAACTGTATCAGTTTCGAGGAGCTTGTTTCGTTTAACGACTCCGCGGCACGTCGGACGTCGTAACCATCGGACAAAGTAATCGTGACCGTGGTGTCCATTGGCGGAACGTTATTGGCCGAGCGGAGTTTCGCGGATCGAGAAGGAGAACGAGCGACTCGGACGCTCGTTACCTCTTTCCCTTTTCTTTTTTCCCCTTTTACTCTTTTCCCTTCTCCCCCTGCTCGAAGGGTATCGCTCGGTGTCACGGTCGAATAGCAAACGAACGCGTTAATCGAGCAAGGCAGACTTGTCTGCAATTAATTCCGCAATAAGGGCCAACCGTATGGCAATTTGCTAAGCTCCGTCGGTTTCTATTATCCCGGGTCAGATTCAGGGATTCTGGATACGAAACCTGTTTCACCGATGCATCGGGCCGCCTCTCGCGCCTCTCGCGAGCCCGGAGTTCAACGGCACTCTCCGCGCCACAGTTCGGCACATTGAACAGACATTTTTCACCGCGACACCGAGGACAAAAGGTGTACTTGGTCTCTTGACCTTCTGCCTCCGGCCGGTCGTCACGGCGTCCCGGGTCTCTCCCTGGCTTTTACGTGACGGGCAAACAATTACGTTTGTCGCCGGGGTACCACGTGACCCTGATTTCCGTGTCAGAGAATTCCGCTTTCGGCTGGTCGAGCGTTCGGGTGTATTTGGACACGAAGGTATTCCAACGGTTCGGTCTCCGTGTCTTTCGAGCTTTGACATTAGGCGAGACCCTGTTGTCCCTGCGTGTACGCTACCAGGCGTTTGTCAGCGTTTCCTTTTCGTTGCGTTCCGTTTGCCACGTGGAGGGACCGGTGGATGGGTAAATGATGGGAGAACAGGTTGATGGGGAAAAATTCGTGACGAATATGTCGAGAGTCAGGTGGTCAGGGTGGTATCGAGAAATGTGGAATTTTTCTGTCAATTTTGTCGGGAATTTAGAAACGGTTTCTTAGATTGCGCTGTGGTTCGTGTTTATTTCAACCCCTTCGGGACGAATGTTGAAATATTTATGGAAATCTTTTATTTTTTACAGTGAAACCTGTTTGGAATGTAGCGAGAAATAATTTTAATATTGCTATCGGTGTAGTGTATATTTTTTCATTCGGAAAATTTCCCTCGACTTCTTATTTTCAATTGTTTAATATACACTCGATGTATCGTTATTTTCGTTTGTTGTTCGTAAAGAGTTGAGGTTTGGTAGAAGTATTTTGCGAAATCTGAGTCTTCTTTAAATATTTATTCCCATTAACCTTTTGGGGATGAATGTCATAATATATGTGGAAGTTTTTTAATTTCTCAGAATGAAAGCTGCATGGAATATAGAGAGAAATAATTTTAGCATTGTCATCAATGTTGTACATAAATTCTTTAATTAAGAGAATTTCCCTCGATTTGTTATTTTTAATCGTTTATTTTACACCAAATGTATTGTTAGCTTCGTTCCACGTCCGCAAAGGGTTAATAGTTAAGTGTGTTGTAAAGTGGATATGTACGTTAACCCTTTGCATTCTGAATTGTATTTCAATTCTATTATCAACAGCTCTTGCCGCTTTTATGTGTGTTATTTGAAATTTACATCCACTTAAAAATAGGGCAATTTAAATAAATAAAGGAAGAAACAAGTTCGATTAAATGTCAGTTGTATTTATGCTATTGTTGTACTCTTGCTCTATTGTTTATTTATGCTTATATTGTTTTATTTGTACTATTGTTGGATACATTTGTTATAATTTCGTTTCTATTTAAATTGATTTTTGAAATTTGGTAGGAATATGTA
>NIJG01000062.1:664715-675018 GCA_002201625.1 Euglossa dilemma
GTTCAGAATAATCTTCGTGGCTTAAAAATAATTAAACACACTGGTGCACACTTTCAAAATCAAATTAAATATTTAAAAGATTAAAAAACCGATAAATCGCGTTATATATTTAGGACGCGTATACATTTGAAAGGATTTATTCCTTTTGAAATAATTATTTTATTTCGAAAACTAAAAATGATAAAAAGCGGTGCATTTTCGTCGAAATTAATTTAGAAAATTAATGAAATTCGCCGAGTAAAAAGGTAAAAACGGCAGAAAGTTTCATTTTCACCTCGATGAATATCGGATTTAAATTTAATCCTCTTTGAAACACACATTCCAAGAAGAAATGAAAAAACCCGTAAATTTAAAAAAAACAGAAGATGATGAATTCTCCTTAATATTAATTTAGAAAATTGAAATAACTTACTCGACGTAAAACGTGAAAATGATGGAAATCTAAATTCTTTTATCATTGCCTTGTACATCACGTCGAAACGTTTGAGAAGATTCACGACCCGATGCTTTTCCGCGAAATGACTATATGAAAAATGCAGTAATTTAGGAAAGGGGAATGAATTTCCTTTGGTATCTTTTAATTCCCATTTACGAGTTAACTGTTCCATAAATTCCTAAGCCAGCGCGTTATGGAAGTCTTAACGTCAGTTTGCAAAAAGGATTATTAGGTAACAGATGTCTTACTACCTGTACAGATTACTTTAATTGGATGAGTGGCCAGAAGTGAGTCGTATATATCGCTTGACACAAATTTCTCGCTATTAGCGCACGATGCAACAATTTCCTACGTCCGATACCTCATTTAATCCCTAGGAAGGAATTTAATGGAATTACGTTTAATGAATGTTTCATCGTTAAACCATCGGCCATTATGCGAAGGCATTTTATCCTTGTATACATCTTATTCCGATGATTCAACGTCTTTCTTCATCAGTTGCGTCTTTTTGCGAGACAAAAAGAATTTATTTAAACGAATTTCAAGGTTCCACTTTTTATTTTTCTTGGAAAATCAACAATCGTGGCATTTTATCCTTGAACACATCTTATTTCGACGATTTAACGTCCTTTTTCGTCGTTCAACATTCTCATTCGTGATTTGCATCATTTTGTGCAATAAAAAATTTATTTAGACAAATTTTAAGATCTTATTTTTTAATTTCCGTGGAAAGTCAACACTCAAGGCGTTATATTCTTCCATACGTCTTGTTTCGACGATTCAACGTCTTTCTTCGATATTTGCATCGTTTTGTGAGATAACAAATTTATTTAGACGAATTTCAAGGTTCTATTTTTATTTTTCCTGGAAAATGTAAGGAAATGGGAAATGAAGTTTTGTATTTCGCGCCGAAAGAGGGTGAGGGTACTAAAGCGTTTTTCTTTTGCTTTCTTCTAGCACCTTCTCCCCCATTTTACTCTTTCTCGTTGTCTTTTCTCTAGAACGTTTATTTCTCCTTGCTAGCACGCGACAAATAATGTACCTACTTTCTCATAAGTAACATAATTCAATAAATAAAGTGTATATATGTATTACAATAAGAATAGTCAACAATTTTAATACTATATTTTGATATACATATATATTGTTGTGTTTTGGATAATGAGAATAAGAACGCGAAGGTATCGAATGCTTGGCGAAGACGTAAAAACGATTAACGTATCAGAATATTGTCGTGTGCAGTGCATCGATAATTATCGATATGCCCATCACGTACGCTCATTAAGGGGAGCGAAATGATTGGCCGTTCTTTCGACGGGACATGCCGATTCGATAAATGTCTCAATTCTGTCAAGAATTCGCGAACCATCGCCTAAATCTTTCGTATAAATTGTCCTGTTTGCTTTGAACGTGCTCGAGAGAAGATATACAGTATATATTTCAGAATTATTTACTTACGAGTAATACGTCACTTTTGGAAAATATTAGGTTAAATTGAAACTTTAATTATACAAATTATACATTGAAGAAGTATTTAAATATAGTTAACTACTATACATTTATTTCATTCGTGATAAGATTAGGTAAAAGTTTAAGAAATTCTTCGAATTTCTGTTAATATGTGTTAAATATATAATAGTTTATGTCAAATATAGAGTTAGGTTCGTTATTCTGGTGCAAAGGATTAGTAATCATATTTTAAGATAGTTAAAATTATTAATATTTTTTAATCAAGGCATCAATGTTAATTAAGTATAGTCGGACAGGAAAATTTGGTTTTTAGAAATATATTCCCATTAACAATATTTATTTTGTATTTCAATATGAAGCAAATGTGTGTCATATTTTTTATCTTGTATCTTCCTGTATATTTCTCTATCTCTCATTTTTACTCTGTATAACAACACTTTCTTCGTTTACAAAATTTATAAATATTTCTATTACTCGTTATTAGTAATGGATTTTTATTAATTACAATATTCAGTGTCACCTGTCACCTCAAATTCAAAATTAGTGTCCATATATCATTAACAAACCTCCTGATTAATTGCAAAAATTTTAAATTTAAACGAAAGAAAAATTCACAAATTTTCCTAGATTTACAATTCTGTAACTTTCGCATTATTCGTTATTTTAAACAATTTCATTATTCCGAGGATATTTCTGGTCACTATAATCCAAATTAAATTTGAAAGAACCATGGCGATAAAATACAAAATTTCAATGGATCAAAACCGAAACAAAGATTTCCAAAATTTATAAGCCTATAAAATTTCGTTATTAATAAATCCTAAAATATCGTTAGCAATTTATTAACCCGTAACTCAATTACAGCAAATTGAGCATTGTAAAATAATTCAAATTTAATTATCCCTTATATATTTTATTCGCGATAAAATTGTACAAATTTTGCGTATGCTAAAACACATTCGATATGATATTAATCGCACTTCTTTATGATGTTTGACATGAAAAATTCCTGTTCAGTTAGACTCGTTACCGTATTATAGCATAAGGGGGTTAATGTTTGTTTCACACTTTCCATTATCGCAAATAACCCGACATTTCACTCGCTACTCGCGAACGACTGGAAGAAAGCGAAATTCGAAATTGGTTCGCGCGTGCAATAATTCTTGCGAGCCATTCGACGGCTCGTACGTAGCAGGAAGAAAAATCGCGATCCTTTCAAGGATTCATCAGCGATCGCTCGCGACACGTGGTCGTAAAATAGCTCGGCTCGCGCGTTCCATATTTCATCGCCGCGGCGATTGCGCGCGCGAAGCACGCCCGCACAAATCATCGCCCGAAATTTAACGCCACGACCTACTATAACACGCCCGGGGCAAGAACGCGCCGCGTGTTGCACGCGTTTCACCGAGCGTCGCGTTCAAAACCGCTCGAGCACGCTCCGATCTTCCTGCGAGACGCGCGTGCGTGTCGCAGCAAATCCACGAGGATCGAGAATCATAAGTAGATCCTGCCATTTCCTCCCTTTGATTTGTCAGTGATCATTTCCACCAGTCGAGCATGAGGATCGGGTTCTTATTCGGGCTTTATGTGGTTTTCGCGGCGGAAAAAAGTTTGATGGGATTTTTTGTTGCTTTACGAGTCCTGAAGGAGGTTTGGAAATTTTGGTAATTCTCGGAATATGAAATTCTTCGCGGGACTCGAGAATCGTAGGAGGAGCGTGATATTAGGTCGTCCCATAAATTCGTCCCGGTTTTTACTTTTACCATTTAAAATTATACGTTGAATAAACGTTTAAATGTTAAGAAAAAATTTAGTCGCCCTTTTGTTCTACCACTTCTTCCTATTTCGTTGACAAAGACGTTAATCATAGATATAGTTTATAAATTGTGACGAGGAATGTAAATATCACCGCGAACGAACTTATGGGACAACCTAATATTTTCTCGTATTACCTTGTTAATGAACTTTTTTAAAAGTGGAACTTGAAAATCGGGTTCTTACGCGGTGATCGTGTGGTTCGTGGGATGGTTACAAGTTTTATGGCATTTTCGGAAATTTTGAGAGCGTTTGTAAATTTTACGAAGTACTTTTGGTAATTTTCAGAATACGAAATTCTCCACAAGGTTCGAGAATCGTAGAAAGTCCGTGATATTCTCTCGCTTTGCTTTGTCAAAGATCTTTTTCACTAGTGGAACACGAGGATTGGGTTCTTATTCGGTGGTTATGTAGTTTTTGGGGTGGAAGGAAGTTTTATGGCACCTTTGGTAGTTTTACGAGACTCGAGAATCGTAGGAAGAGCGAGGTACTTTCTCGTTTTGCTTTGTCAATGATCTTTCCTACCATTGGAACATGAGGATCAGGTTCTTATCCAGTGTTTATGTGATTCTACGAGTGAATCGAAGTTTGATAGGATTTTTGCAACTTTCTGAGTTCTGAAGAGGGTTTGGAAATTTTACGAAATAATTTTTGTTATTTTAAGGATATGAAACTTTCCATGAGGCTCGAGAATCGTAGAAAGCTCGCGATACTTTCTCGCTTTGCTTTGTCAATGATCTTTTTCACTTGTGAAATACGAGGATTAAGTTCTTAATCGATATTTATGTAATTTTTCGGGTGAACGGAAGTTTTGATGTGATTTATGGACGTTTTGAGAATCCTGAAAGGAGTTTGAAAATTTTCACAATTTTCGGGATAGGAAATTCTCTGTGAAACTCAAGAATCGTAGGTAGACCATTGTATTATAGCAACTATAATTATTATTAGAACAAGATTGTAAAAATGATTGCAATTGTTTGAACAGTGATGTACATATAAAAAGAATGACAAATCAAAACAATTCCAAACAACTCTTCTCGCGATTTCCTCTGATTTTCCACTACCAAGTTCTGTATAACACTGCCTTCTTAAGAAAATCGTTCCTCGCTTTCTCAAATTTTTCTCAAAATATCCCTAACCCCCTTCGGCCTCCGAGAATATTGCATCTCTATCAATAACAGTTCCAAAATACCACAAAAATTTATAATTTAAAGAATTCAAATGGAATATGGACCTTGAAAGTTTGTAAAATTGTGGTTGCCGAACTTGTATAATCCATAAATTTTGTAACATTTGTACATTGAATATTAAAAACCTAATATTTCAGTAGCATTTTCACCGCTAAACCCAGCATCGCTTAAATCATCGTTTCCAAAAGCCTCATAAAAAATCCCTCAATTGACGTTATCATCTCGATGACTCGTCTTGGTCAACCAGTTCTCTCTCTAAAGTGTACTTTACGTCAAACGTCGTATCAAGCGACCTTTCATATCGCTCGTAACGTCCTACCTCTGTTTTATCATTTCTTTCTCTTTTCCCCCTTCCTGTATTTCAAAGGAATTTATATTACCCGTTAAATAAATAAATAAATAATACTCACCAAGGCGCGAGTCAGCTCACGAGTCGTGTATATCCAGTGAACGAAGAGGGTACCGTGTATTAACTCCTTGCCTCACGATGTACGTCCCGATAGCGCGTGCCATAATCACCGGCAAGGTCGGTCACACTTCTCGCCATCCCAACCGAACGCGTCGAAGAATAACGCGCAATTGAGAGACAGAAAAACATCCTTGAAAATTAACCAGTAGTCTGACCGAAAGGTATTGTTTACCTTCGACTCCTGTCACTTACGACACTCGTGTTTCGCCCGATTTCCTCACCGCGAAGTTCCAAACGAAGAGGTCAATACCCAAACTTGACGATTTCCTGAACATTCGAAATTTGGCGAATACGCTATTTTCACGCGAAACGTCAACATTCCAACGCGTCAAATTCCAAATATATTTCCTACCGAAATCTCCCTCTATTCCCTATTTTCGTGCCGAGGTCAATACCAAAACACTCAAATTTGGCGAATACGCTATTTTCGCACGAAACGTCAACATTCCAACGCGTCAAATTCCAAATATATTTCCCACCGAAATCTCCCTATTGCCTATTTTCGCGCTCCTCGCATATCAACGTCCGCGTCGAATTCCAAGTATGCTTCCTAGCAGCCTCTCCGCTGGCATTTCTCGCGTCTCGGAGCGCGTGGTTTAAAATATGCATACCTTAAATCATCCGGAGCCCCGCGATTGTTCACTTTGGCGGGGAACGCGCGAGACCGCGACCACCATCGATTGCACGGAGGGAAAATGCGAAATTACCGATCGTAATTGGCGAACTCGGTGGGCATTAATGGAAGGCCATGGTGAGCAGTTAGGCGGAGCTGTGGGGCCCCGTAGCCGGGGGGGCCGAGCTCGGTTTTATTCGGTGGCAAATTAACGGCCGTTTGGCGCGTGGGAGAGCGAAATCCCGCGGATGAACTGGCCGACGAAGGTTTATGATTTAATGACGCACCGTGATGCGGCTTAATTGCCATCAAGATTGCACCAGAGGATGTCGATTATTGACGGTTTCGGGCTCATTGATGTCTGTATCCGCGAGCCGAGCCGAGCCGCGGAGCCGGATTTAAGACCTTTTTCATTTACTTTTCAGCCCGGGTTAAATATTCATGGTTAATCTCGCGGAACGGCCGCCTCTCTTTAGCTCGGCTTTGTGATTCAAATTGACGACCGGGGGGTTGCTCGGTTCTCCAGGCTCCCGAACGTTGATTTCGCGATTGGTCAAGATGCCACTACGCGCGTCGCTGGCTCGAGGAGTCTGCGTAGGTTCAGTGTAAAGTGGAGTAGGTTTTAATTTTTAAGTGGCTCATACCGAGGCTGTTTCCAGCCGTTCAATGAACCGTCAGGCCACCGCTTCTCGACCGGCATTTTATGGCTAAACATTCAATTTGGTATTATGTCGGCGGTGTTATTTTATCGGCTCGTTATTGCCGCTTTTAGAGTATTAGGTAACGATCAAGTTGCTGCGGTTTTCTGCCGCGTTTACAGCCGGCGTCGATCATATAAATCGCGGTGAAAATTGTCGACACGTTCCTGATCTTTGCCACTTTCTAACGGTGGTCTTAATAATTCGCTTTAATCAACAGCGGGTAGTTAAATATGTTATTACACGTTGTGGCACGATGAAGATAAGGCGAGGCGAATAATTTCTACTGGAATTAAAGCCGATATTAATTTTGTACAAATTTCTATGCGGTTAAAACGAAAAATATGTTTACCATGTGTTATCATATAACTTTCGAGTCACGTGATTTAATAAACGATTAACAGTGAACTATTGACTTCTAACAGATGTTGTAATAGTTGACATAGATTGTAATATATGTATATATGTGTCCATAATTATAAAAGTAGTCTAACAAGGGGATAGTAGATACAAGTTATAGTACATATCTAGTTGTAAGTCATATATATTTTTCTTATTAATTTAGTTTAAAATAATGTGATGTGAAATAACTGACAAACTCTTTTTTGTTTTTTTAATTTTGACGTAGACCACTTTTATAATTATGGAAACATATATGTTAGTTTGCATGGAATATTGACATGAACGAATTTAGGTTGTTATGAGAAACAAGTATGCATGTAATGAATGAAACGTGTCGTGGACCTTTTATATATGTTTGCAATAATATGAAAAAGATAAGAACAAATGAGAGAGTAATTAGAAAAGTTAATTAGAATTGAGAAATCCCTGAGAATAGATCATTTATAAAGTTTAAAAATAAATATTTATTATATTTTCAAATAAATATATTATCTATTACAAACAGCATTTTCGAGTTGCTTTTTTATTTAAAAATGCCCATTGTCTTTGTTATTCTTCTTCGTTAAATTTCCAGTTTTTATTCAACTTGAAGGAAATATATCGATGTATGAATATTTATTTGAACCATATTGAAAAGATAAGTCTTGTAATCTCTCAAAATTAATTTAAGATATGCGCTGTGAATAAATAATTTATACGACCGAAATTCCGAGATGGATTGTTTATATAAACGTTAAATTAGAATTGGGGGTTTTAACAGGCGGACTGAGTCACGTACCCTCTTGACATTCTCTTACGAGTCGGTCAGTCACTCTGGAGAGGCAATCAAAGAAACATATATCTTCCTTGGGTAATAAAAGATTTGAAAGAGAATATATAGATCTCAATTATTTTACAATTACAAACCCATAATCCCAATAGACCTCATGCATAAATTTCATATTGCGTAACAAAAATGGAACTTTAATACATTCTCTCGAATTACTAACATTTGAATCATGTGAACGACGTAGGGCCCAAAAAATTTTGGAACAGCGTTAACATATATTAACATACTATGCATGCAATTGCTATTATTTAATACGATATACCGGAAATAAAAGACCATACATAATCGTGACCCTATTTTAATAAAATACTCGTACAAATTTCATCAAAAGCAGTAACATATTTTCGCTAATCGGGAAAATAAAATCTCCAAAATGAAATGGTAATTCTAATGCTAAAAGTACCTTAATAAGAAACTATAACATCACTCTAACGCATCATAAATGCGTTGAAAACCACCCTGAATATTCCCTGATTCGAGACGTGCCGAAACTAAAACGAACGAGCATATCCTAAGCCGAGACAAAGCGCGTGGCTGAAACGGTCCGGGCGTAATTGCATTACCGAGCTACGGATCAACCAAGATCTCCTTGTCNTCAATCGTACCAATTTGTTTTAAAATTAGAAATCGTTTCATTTCTTCCAATGATCCATAATGGACCGAGGATCGCCATAACACTCCCAATTGCCAATATTGCTCGCAAAGGTTTCGCAGATATAATAATAGGCGGTAGCCTTGGTCGTTGAAGGATATTGCCTCTTGCGAAATTCATTCATACGCCCCCAATCTATAGCAGACACACACCCGGGCCCATTTACATTCAAAAGGACACCCTTTCACCCGCGTTTCCCTGTAAAGCAACGCCTGTGATTCCCGGTATTTTCGACCACCCTGTCACGCGACGCTCGGGCAAGGCTGCCAACTTACGCGGCGCTCGACGCGCCTCTAGCGTCGGTCCTGCGGTACTATTCGAATCGCGTTTCTCATCCTCGTCCGCCATTAGACGCACGCGATACACTCGCGGCCCTTTTTGATCACGACAATTTAAAACTGCCTATTACTTTGCTACTGATTGACACACCTACTCTAAGGCTCGGCTCACAATAGCGACCAATAGGTTAGGTTGCTAACCTAAAAAGTCCGAAAGTTATTCGAGAGAGAGCTACGAGAACGGGATAGCGGATGTTTCCAGCGGCCGTGCGGAAGATTACAGGTTGGTTTTAGTGATTTAATTTTGCCGCGTTTCGCGCAGCCAGGCTCGATTTTTAATTCGTCTTTATCTCCGATATGCTAATTTCATCGTCCTTCCAGTGCTATTATTTCCACGTTTATGAGAGTGTTTTTATAAACACACCTTATAATTCGATTGATCATAGTCGTTTGTATTAAACTAGTTTAGCTGGTTTTCTTTTCGAACCGATTGCTTTTGCGCAGTTGGTTTTGCATGTTTCATGGTGCATGCCAATTTTTCGAGTTCGCCGGGTTTCGCTCTTCCTTTTCCGCTCTGCGACACTGCCATGCAATGCGACCTTGGATTATAAGGCGAAACGTTCGAGTTGCATTTTATGTGATTACATATCGCAATAATAGTTACTGTAAACGAAAGATGCAATTTTTGTGTATGCGTATATTCATCATGTATAATTGCAGGTTATTATGTGTAATCACCGCTAAGTTTGGTAAATGTGATGTATTCTTGAATGTTTATCAAATTAAACAGGGAGTTTATATAATTGCCAACCAGTAATGGCGAATGTGATGAATATCTTGAACGATTATAGTTTTACATTAGACACCATGACACGAGGGGCTGCGAATAACGATATTTTATAATTTACACTGAAAAATTTAATAAATAGCTATTTTAAGCTACATGAATATAGCCTGAACGAAATGTCTTGTCAAATGAATGATCTCAGACTAAACATTTTTCCAAATAACGTTTATTGCTATTAGTATAAATTATTAAATATCTTAAGTTTATTTATTTACCAAATTTATTACATTTACCAAACTTAGTGATGATTGGTAACATATAAAAGGTACACCTAATCACCATGTATTGGAATCCATGTATAATCGAAATTTGCGTTTTGACGGTATTTTAATAGTTCTTGCTTTAAATTATTACAAAAGTTTGTTTTAAGAAAGAGGGGAAAAATTCTTACCCTTATTATAAATAATTAAAAATTATAATTTATTTATCTCTGGCTAGAATTAAATTTCTATTAATTATTTATACACCGTAGAAAATAATTACAGTACCCGCGATTAAATTGAATATCCGATACTTTTAAATTAACGTATTTCTCAATTTATTTACCTGTATCTGAAATAATTGAATTCGCATTAATTATTTGCGCGCTATAAAGAGTCCGAAT
>NIJG01000062.1:675426-686134 GCA_002201625.1 Euglossa dilemma
TATATATATATTTATACACGTTTATTGCACAGATCCGAAGGCTCAACGCGCAATTATAATTTACAGCCCGGCGCATAAAAATAATTTAATATATATATATTTATCATACAGTTTATTACACTTTCGCGATCTCGGTGTCACCTCGCACTGCCTGTAAAATCCGAATAAAACGCGACGAATCGAGATGACAGGGCCGGTGAACGATGTAAACCATATCGAATAGCGGGGAAACAAAAATGGCGCCCTGGACTGTGTAACTCAGCGCTTTATGAACACGCGTGGAGAGATATCGGGTAGCTTAAGCCTGATTTTTCCGCTCGTGTCTAGGGCCGTTATTCCCGCTTAAGGTACCCGGTGGCGCATTAAAAATACTCGTAAAAGTAATAACGCAGGATCAATTCTTCCCGGTATCCCCGGTTTTTATCGCCTCCGCTTAAGGCAACGAAACTGGTTCCCGTTCAGACACTGTCGTCGTTGGCCGATAGTTGTCGCGTCGTTAAATGTGAATCGACCTTAATTCCCCGATCCGTGGCGCATCGTTGGCGAAATGTAAAACACGGTGTAGCTCGCGGCGTCACGACCATGCGGCCGGGTCATTAAGTCCCGGGACACTTGGCGCACGTAACTGCCCTATTATTCATCCTAGCCAGGCGCTGTCTATCAGACACCGGGGCCCGGTTCGCCCAGGGAGCCCCGTGGCTTGTAAATTATCCCGCGTTCGCGACTCCCTTTAATTAGATGTCGTGAAACGCGACGTCGAAAGTGGAAACACAGCGCGAGTGGAAGGAAGGTATTAGGGACCGTTCGTAAGGCCGAAAGATGCCCGGACAATTTGTAATGACAGATGGGTTTAGAACTGGTTAGATTTATCTACTACCAGCTATCTGTCAGCGTTCAATGTATCCGCGAGGATTTATCGTTAGACAAATAGCGCATCGTTAAACGGGGCCTGTGGAACACGAGAGTGTCAGAATTTGATGTCTTCTAAATGCGAGAGGTTATGTTCGATATGCTCGATGGCCTGTCGGTGTGATAGTTCTTACGGACAGAGGGATGCAATCGCGGGGAGCTTAACAGGTTCGTTACTGCTCGCCCATGGTTCGTTATGGTAATTTTCTTACAGTACGGTTTCACCTAGGCGCGTGTAATGGGCTAAGTGAAGGTATTGCGTAATGTGTCACACGTGCTGCGTGTCAGCCGCTCTCGAAACGATCTGTGTTTTACTTACCATTTACGTAGTGGAAACCTTTTCGTCTTTTCCTATTTTTTCTTTTTTTTCTTTTTTGGTTCGGTTAGCGTGACGTTAGTTTTTCAGTCAATCGTTGATTAATTCGTAAGGTTACATTTCGCTTGACTTTCGTTATGGAATTATTTTGGCGTCTTTGAAAAATTCAGTTTTATTTCATTTTGGAAAATATCGGGCAATTTGTAGCGCTTGGTATTTCGTGTTCACCGTGATGGAGAATAATCTTTTAATTTACTTATTTTGTACTGTTTTTTTATTTTATTTCGATAAATATTCGTGGAGA
Source organism: Euglossa dilemma (assembly GCA_002201625.1). Taxonomy (NCBI): domain Eukaryota; kingdom Metazoa; phylum Arthropoda; class Insecta; order Hymenoptera; family Apidae; genus Euglossa; species Euglossa dilemma. The sequence continues at coordinate 676,956 of NIJG01000062.1, forward strand.
TGTGTATTTTCGAAAATCTCATTTTTCTTTTACTTTGGAAAATATTAGGTAATTCGTAGTGATTGATATTTTGTGTTTACTATGATGTAAAGTAATCTTTTAATTTTCTTATTTCGTACTGTTTTTGGTTTTTTGGTATTTGCTTTGGTACGATAAATATTCACAGAGATGTTGTGTTCATTATGATCTAGAATAATTTTTTAATTTGTTCATTTCGTGCTTTTTTGAATATTCGTCTAATTTTGATAAATATTCGTTAATAATTCGTGATTCTTATTTCTTCTCTGCTAAAGTATAATCTTTCAATTATGTTTTATGGTTTTATTGTTTTACTCGAAGAAATATTCATTAACGTATGGTGGTAAATGTTTTATATAATCTTTCCACTTTCTCCGTTCTGTTTTCGGAATTTCAGAAAACTAATGATCATTTTACATTTCATTTTCTCTCCTTATTTGTTCCAAATGTTCCCACGTGTATTTTATAATACTCGAGTTTAGGTTGCACGCGGAAAAAGGTTCTGAATCAGGCGAAACCATAAATGCGTAACACCATGATAGGAAATTTAAAAATTCATTTCCATGTTACAGCATGAAGAAACGTTTCCTAACATCTTCGGTTTAAGATCATTTCACAATGGTTATTTCATTTCCTAGTCGTACCGAATATTCCAGAAAATCCTCTAAACATTTAATATATCGGTCACATTGCTTATAACGTATAATCATATAATACCTATAATCACACTTTAACACTAGAATTACGATGACAGTCAAAATGATTGGATTCGGACATTTTATTTTCTCGATTGTTGAAATTATGCCTTTATTTTTGATAAAACTTATATCGATATTTTATTAATACTAGGTTTACAGACGTTTTTTTGTATACTTATTTTTACGTAGACCCGTTAGATTTACGGGTAAAGAAAACCACGTATTTTCTTTAAAAAGAAGATCATAAGATTAATTTGAAAACAAATATAATATTAACAAACTTGATATAAGGTGATTAAATCTATTAATATTGTATAATTGGAGCAACCCACCCGTGAAATTGATGGGTCCTGTAAACCTAGTGTTAAAATAGGATCACGATTATTTATGATTTTCTATTTTCATTATATCATATTAATTAATACCAATTACATGCACTGTATTTAGGTGTACATTATAGACCAGCAGTTCTAGTGTTAATTACACCTACTCACGAAATATCAAAAGAATATACATCAAAATCGTCTATATCTGATTTAAAAAAATTCTCCTTGTTTATATACAAGCAATCCCTTAACACTGAAACTACCAACCTGTAACGAATAGCTACACATATCTTACACAAATGAAGACAATCGTAGTGATACAAAGGATACGAATAACTATAAACAATTATATTTCTATCCGAACGAAAGCAAGCATAAATTTTCTTAAAAGCAGTTTTAAAAGGCGAGTATGTGAAGACGAACGACGGCACAAGTGTTGATGTGTGTGTTTTTGAACGTGTGAGCGAAAGATCTAGAATGTATGGTACGCGAAGGTTGTCAGTTTAGTAACAAACAGTCCTTCGTTTCAAAGAAGTAACGAGCTAGAGAGCGATTTTATTCCTTCATTAATTTGATTTATTATTCCTTCACAGATTTTTAAGCTAACCAAATTACTAGATAAAATAAATCAATTAATTTACTCGCAAAATATTCTGAAAAATCGTAAAAATCAAATATCCAAAAGAAGTAATTTAAACTACTCTCTGCTAGTTCTAGCGCTAAAAGCAGCGAATGTCTGAAAACGACTAAACGCTTTACACTCTTCCTCTGCATCGAAAAGAGAGAAAAAAAAAGAAAAAAATGATGAAAAATGAAAAAAGAACTCGGAAATTAATTTACACGTCGATGCATCATCCGAAACGGTAGGACGAGTGTATCAAATAGATTAATCCATCCCGACCTGCATGCATTCCCGAGCGTCATAAATATCGCATGAAATCCTAATTGCTAATTAGGATTTCAGTGGACTTTCGCGGCGGCGGCTGATAAGTGGCGCTGTGTTTATAAAATATGGCGAGGGATTTGTCGTCATTGGTTGCGGACTAATTGCTGGCCGGTGTACGCGAGCGTGCAGAAATTGATATTCAGCGATTCAAGGCGCGCGCGCATCGACATTCTTCAAAGGGCTGGTTTATGCCACGAATTAACCAGCTCTTAGCAATCGATCAGCGGGTAATCGGGCATTTTACGACGGCGCAAGTTAATGACAAACAAGAAACACGTGTTGCGCCACCGATACAACGCCCCTGCGAACAAAGTGTCGGTCAGCAGCCGGAAGTGGCGCGCCGGTGTAATTAAGAGGAAAAAATACGGCTGCCCACGCGCTTCGTCGTTCAGCCGGGTCTAAGGACCGACCCCGGGACTTTCCGTCTGTAGTTACGCGAAAGAGGCACGACGTGTATAAAATCTAGAAGTAATTAACTCTCCGCCAGGCACCGCGCCGCGGCGCAAGGATAATTACCGGCCTCCCTTTTCCGAATATGGAAAAGTTCATCTTGCGCGTGTGGAAACTTTAAAAGGGGCCCCGGCCTTTGATAACGTGCAGCAATTCGAGGAAAAAGAGGACCCCGGCACTTCGTCTTTGTAATTTATGTGTATGCCAGCGGATATTTCTTGTCGTCTGATCTGCCAGATGTTTGGTTAGGCGTTGCGACTACGCTCCAGGAGTGGCGGGGATGATTGCTTCGCGAATTTTTCATTTTCTTATGGGATATTGGAAACGCGTGTTCGGCTGATTTTACGTAGAATTTCTTTTAATTTCTCGTTTTCGTCGATGTCGGGTTTTGTTGGATTAGACACGGGATTGTGTTATTGTATTGTCGGTACGTACGAAGAAATTCTGTCCCGTTTATGCGAAACATATGTGCCAACAATGCTGTGGAAGCCATTTACCCGATACGCTGTTCCATTCATAATTCTATACTGTATACTTTATGAGGCAAATTATTGAATAACCTGTTATTATTTATTGCAATTTTATTTATTGATTCATATTATGATAAATGGATACGTATAATAAAACTGCTGGTACTTCGTAAATATAAATGTAATTTATATGAACTATTTTCATATATTTTTTACATATATTTCTTTCGAAATCGGTTAGTTAACCCTTTGCACTTTCTGCCATAAAGTCGACAATATTCTTAAAAAGATAAATAGGAAATCGTATACGAATTAAAACGTAGAATTATTTTATTTAGACGTCCTACGCATCGTGGGGTGTTTTTAAATTTGATACATTAATTAACATCGATCTGATTAAATGGCGACTGAGGATCGAGTGCAACGGGTTGAATCTAAAATGAAAAAAATCCGACGGTCATCTTCGCGCAAGTTTTTAACTTTCTTCCAAGTTCTGGAACGCTTGAATAACGTTCGCAGATCGAACGTGGGACCCACGAAGAAAATGACATTGCTGCACTTACCGAAAATTAATCCGATGTCGAGCTGTGAACCAGTTTGACGACCAGTTTAAACCATAAAATTTCACTTATGACTTTACTTTCTATCACGAGTAATTGAAAGTTTACTAACTGTTACACCACCGGTGCATAATGAGATCAGATAATGCGTGTATTGCGAGTCTGAAGTTCGAGATTTCTTGTTTAAAGTGACAAGATCGGATCAGCCTTTATAGTTATCGATGATCCTTGAAAGTCCTCGGAGAAATTTTAAATTTCAGTTTCTTATTTACATATTCTTTTTGTTATTCGTACCTGTTTTATTTTGTATAACCAGGTACTGTTATATTCAGGTACTTTTTGTCTTCTTGAAAAGTTTTTAAATTCTGAATTTCAAATTGTGCATGTGTTACAGATAGAAAATTTTGAGTTTCTTATTTTTGTACATTAAAATGAATAAATCAGTTCAATCATTATTAATAATTTTTCAAAGTTTGTGACGAAATTATATATTCCTCATTTTTTCTTCTTTCAACAAATTTTCTCGTTGAAGTTAACAGCAGTTTATTTTGTACTCTGTTAATTATTATGTCGATAACTTGACATAAAACTCCGATATGCCTTTGTGCAATAACATTTATGATTTTGCATCTGTTCAATAACAGATTTATAAATTTTTGATTTAGGATTATGCGTGTGTAATGAGACAAAGGTTTGATAAAAATCTTCATATTTTAGAACATAAAATGCGTTAAAAAACGTAAACCATCACGAAAGACTTTTTCCGATCTTTTTATAATACAAATCTTCACATATCGATTGAAGAAGCATACATGAAAGAACAATAAAAATGAAATAAAATTACGTAACAACGTTACGTTATACAAGAAGCTACGCTACACGATATACAACTTCACGACCATGTTAAAAAACGTAAGCTATCACGACAAACTTCTTCTGAGCTTCCTATAACATAAATCTCTAGATCTCAGAACGAAAAACATACGTATAAGAACAATAAAAATTAAAATGAATTATGCGAAGTACTACGTGATACAAGAATTTACTCCACACAACATGTAACTTCGCGATCATGTTAAAAAACGTAGACTATCACGACAGACTTTTTCTGATCTCCCTATGATACCGATCGTACATTTCAATATAAACAACATACATATAAAAACAATAAAAATTAAATAAAATTATACGAAGTGTTACATTATACAAGAATCTATACTACACGACATACAACTTCACTATCATGTTAAAAAACGTAGGTTATCACAGCAGACTTCTCTTGATCTCCCTACAATAAAAATCTTCCGATTTANACAAGAAGCTACGCTACACGGTATACAACTTCACGACCATGTTAAAAAACGTAGGTTATCACAGCAGACTTCTCTTGATCTCCCTACAATAAAAATCTTCAGATTTAAATTCAAAAAACGATAGAAATTAAATAAAATTATGAGAAGTGTTACGTTATACAAAAATCTATTATATATTACATGACATACAACTTCACCATTCCGTTAAAAAACGTAGACTGTTACGACAGACTTCTGAGCACTCTATAATACAAATTTTGTCATTCCAGTACAAAAATATACATATATAAAGAATAAAAATTATACGAAGTGTTACGTTATACGAGAATTTATACTATACGATCATGTTAAAACACGTAGACTATCATGACAAACTTCTTCTGAAAACTTCTCGACAGACTTCTTCTGAGCACCCTGTAATACAAATCTGTTCATTTCGGTACAAAAAACTACATACTCATAACGAGGATAAAGATGAAGTAGAATTATATATAGAACTATACCTGGCGTACCTGGCAATTAAACGATGTCGTTAACCCATTCACTGCCAGGAAAATTTAGAGAGTTTTGCTTTAGCCAACAAGATTTTATTTTAAAGGAACTTTAAAGAATTATTTTGACACAAGTTTTGATGCATTCACCATATAGTCCGTACCTGGCATCAAACGATTACCATGTTTTTCTTGCATTGTAAAACAAAGAAGATTATGAAAATCGATTACTAAAATTTTTCGCCAATAGGGACCAAGATTTCTATGAGAGATGCATTACGAAGCTACCTTAAAATGGCAACAAGTTAAAGAACAAAAATTGGACAATCCGAAATATGTTAAATAAAGTCTTGAAGTTCACGTAAAAATAATGGATTTCTTTTTGCACCAACCTAATATTTAGTTTCAGATATAACGATAAAATGACACTTACAATTTCTAATAATTCCTAACTCAAACATTTCTTAATTTATTTCATGAAAAATCGCAATTTACTCCGAAACATCTCGTAATTGACAGCAAATGTGTCAAAATCCGAAGACTGTCCAAACGACCAAAGACCAGTCAAAATGTACACATTCGCACGACTCTGCCAATCCCATGAAAGCCCGCATTACCGCCCTGAAATTACCCGAATCGGAATGCCGCATAGCCCAGCCTGGCGCGCCAACCTATGCTATCCACCCAGCAGGAATCATTTATCAAGAAAGGAATCGCGGCAATTAAAGGCAGGAATCGGTATATCAGTACTGCCGTTAAACCGGCCGAGTTCGCGGCGTGTCAGAATCGTAGGAATTTGACGCGAAATAGCTGCTTTGCGGACATTTCCCGTTCTTGGCCAAGGGACCGTGACCGGTATCGCGCAGGTAGCGGGCCGTATTAAATCGACTGAAGATCGATACTCTGGCCGGGGGTGGATTCCACCGGTCTAAAGGATCTGCAGGCCGCGGCTCGTGAAACGCCTCTAATTAATTCCAATTACCGGCGGCCCGAGCCCGCTATCTATTACGGATCGTCCCTTTCTTGCGGCGTCTTCGCGATCCACAGCGTGATCCACGACGCCAGCGTCGCACGCAACGACGATTATTCCTAGGATCGGCCGGAAAGTCGAACGTACTCGGCCCTCTTCTTCTCGTCTACCTTCGTTGATCTCGTGTATTATCGCGTGGCGGATATCAACGATTTCGACATCCTGGCGAGAGAATGGTTGTTGGGATCGGTCTCCGTGTTTGACAGGGTTAGGCCAGCGCCACACCTGGGTTCCGTTGTTAATCGGGCCACCGAATTTCACGGGATTCATGCGAGACATGGTTGCGCGAAACGTTTTCGATTCTGGACGAGCTTCTAGAAATATTGTAGTATCGCATATAGGTATTTATAATGCCCAGTTCAATCGGAAAACTCTGGACCATGCGTCGGACATCGTTGGAAAGCATTATGAGCATAGTGGGATATAAATATAAAGAAAGTTGAGATCGGTTGACAGTTAGTTGAAGAACTACGTCGTAGAGAGTAAGTCGTAGGAAGTGTTGCAGATTGAATTATAGATATAGATTCATATGGAGAGATAATTCGTATCTTTAACTGTCACTCACATGTTCTTATAATTTGTTTAATAAATTACCATCATGTTACGGATTTACACCTTGGAACGCCTATTATACAAGTTTGATCGCTGTATTGTCGAATGATTCTAACGTGAAAATCCTAACTGTTCGTTGTCGATCAGAACTGTCTGAACGGTCGGAACTTCGAAGACATCCCTTTTTTAATAAATTGTTCTTTGCCTGAATATTATATTTTCAGTGCTGCTTTTCGCAATGCGAATGCTGCCAAAACAAATGTGATATCGTCCAATTGGAAGTAAATCGAATAACCGAATTTTGTTGATGTAATTCTACTGGGAAACTGTTAAACTGTTAAATAGTTTTTTTTGCTAAACAGTGATATATATGTTATGGCAAATGTGATTAATCCGGTGAAAACTAATGATCAAAAATTCAATAAATGGCTATTTTAAGTTTCACGGGTGTAGTCTGAACAAAATTTGAATAACGAGCGAAATTGACATGTCTTGTCAAGTGAAAGATCTGAGTAGAGAAAATAATTTTATTGTTAAAACTCGTACTAAGCAGTTACATATCGGAAAGAAACTAAACCCACATTCTAGAGATAAAAACATTTTTCCGAATAACGTTTATTGCTGCTACTAGGAATTATTAAATATTTTAAATTTACCAATTTATCAAACTTAGCGGTGATTATACGATATATAATAACGGACAATTACGCATAACCATCGGGTTAATCATATTTACTGTAACATATATATTATTTTCTTCGCTATGAAGCTTCACGCAACACTCTTCTAAAGTGGATCGACCGTCGTTTTCCCTAATTGTTCTTAAAAACTACCCTTACTCCGATCTCCGAGACTATTGCAGACTCATCCACTCGCTTTCTCTTTTATGGCCCTTTTCCGCTTAGGGTCCTTAAGGGGTATTCTACTCTAGTGGTCAATTTTTTAGGTGCTACTTGGGATTTTTTTTTTAAGGATCATAAGGACATCATTGTGTCGGGATTTATGGCATGGTTTTGACCTACATTTAAGAAGTATGCACCATTTTTTTGATGAAAAAATATTGAAAATTGTCGATGATATAGCTAGTTTAGTTGTGACCCTTCAATCGAAGATTCTTGCAGGATTCCGACCATTCTTCTTCTCTGAAATGGACAAGGAAACATTCATTATTCTGGTATAGATCGAAAAAGATCAATGTTTTTTCTTCCTTTAATCGATAGTATTATACTTTTAGAATATATTCCCAAATTTTCAATGCAATTCTCAAAATATTAAGGTCTCCATGACATGTTAATTGCTTACAATAACGCAAGTATGTTTCATTCTTTTCAAATTGGTAGGAAAGATATCTCGAAAACTAAATAACTAATTCACTTGAAATTTTTCACACATATACTATGATATATGTACTAGTCGATGAACTTAAAAATTAAACAAAATAAATAATTTAAACAATTTTTTTTATACATAAATAGACGTGGAATTTTTGCGAAAATATAGATATTAAAATAGAGTATGTATTGCTTCATTTGATATGGAATCGAAAGTCTCTTTTTTACTGGAATTTCACGTTTGATAATATTAGTTTAAAGCGTGTGGTTTTTTTCTTAAATCAGTATTAATCATTCAGAAATTCTCTGCATTGGAAAAATGATAATCACTGGGATAGAGTCTTGAATTATTTAAATACAGCAAAGTGGTACTTTGGCTGGTTGGTTTTATTTGAACTTTTATTTGAAGTGCAGCGAAGAATTATTTGTTTATTATAAGGATTACTAAATCAGTTAAAACGACTGGTTTCAGACGACTTGTTCCGTTTCTTACTGCAAACATACAGCTGCCTTTAACGAAACTAATGCTGCGTTTTATTTGGATAGAAACATAATTACGTAGCCAATAGATGTAATTACGAATGAGATAAAAACCTAGTATAAATGTAATTACAAACCTTCTCATTTTCATCGTAATACTTTAATTATAGTACACCCAGACACGCATTACGGCTCCGTATTTCTGGTGTTAATACGAGTTATATCTGTAGCCATTCGTGAGTTACACCGTGGAATTAACACTAGAGCTACCGATTTGTAACGCATAGCAAAATATACTGCACAGAAATTATACATAGACTATAATAATTACACGATTAAAACAAAATATTATAAACGTACGTTTCTGTTCGAATAAAAGCTAAAGTGAATTCCGTAAAAACCAATTTCTTATTTTGAGTATTTGAAATTAAATATGTAAACTTAAATATCCGTAATCATTTTAATTCTTTTTGTAATTTTCGTAACTAATTAAAACGAAAAATAATTTTATTCT
>NIJG01000062.1:686440-709013 GCA_002201625.1 Euglossa dilemma
AAGTTCATATTAATTTATGTGTAATTTCCTTTCGACTATACCATAACTTGACCAAAGGAACGAATAAAAGAGAACTGTACTTGCGAAGAGTAACAGGTAAAGTTAGTCGCTTTTAGGATTCCTCGAAGCACTTATTATGCGGAACTCAGAGATGACTCCTGAGATAACATCGAGATAAAATTGGCAGTCCGATCGCTCCGCTTAATTTCTTGAACAGGACTTCACGAACACTGACCTCCACACGCGTTGACATCTCGATGAATAAATTAAACGCATTTAGAATTGCCTATAATTATTTAACAAAAATGAAACCAATTTAATTTCCATTTCTTTTACGAGTCATTTCTATGGGTTTAAAAGATGGCACTTATATATTTTAACTAAAGAATCATATTTATAAGATACAAAATAATATAATAAATATATTGATTGAAATTCGGGTAATTAACACTATGTACCCAGCTTTTGCTTTTTGTCACTCTCGTAATATAACAAATATATGAAATAAATAACAGTCACTCATCGAAATCAACACTAACAATTTCCTCGGACAATTTCAGATTTATGTTATTTATTAATAATCGTATTAACGAAAACAGGAATATCTAAATAAAGAAAGTGAATAATGATTGTGTCTTTAGATAATTTGATATGCATATTCTTCGTCATTAACGATTATATCAATGAAATTCTTTTTACGAGTTATCTTCAAAGCGAATGTTTTATTAATAAAATAAGAAAAAAATCAACTGTGTCATGGAAGATAGTAGTAAAATCGAATAAACAGAATAAATAATCCCGATTTCCGGCGTTACCATGGCAGAGAGTGGACGCGAGTGAAAGAGTGAGAGTTAGAAAGTCCGATAGCAGATAAGGAATAATCTGATTCGCATTGCTAATGAGTCTTCTCCTATCAACCAAGATGAAACTGTGAAAATATAATCAGGAACAATCTCATCTGCATTTTTTCCACGAGTCTCCCTCTTAGCCGACTTTAAATAGCTACGTGCTCCATCGGAATCATTCACGACTCTTCCAGATTAATTTTAAACAGAAATTCAAGAAACCTTGAGCTATGATCAATCATCGAATCGCTACGACGAATCTCGACGAACCAACTATCTTGTATCGACTATTTCCTATATCTAATTTATATAAATATGTATTTACTTAAATTAGAAATGAAACTACTAACATATCAATTACTCCAATTCGCGACTCTTTGTCTAACTTAATTTTAGACTGACACTAAACTGTCAAACTACGATCAATCATAGAATCGCTGCGTCGAATCTATCAACCAACCGATCTTCTTCCAGCAACGATTTCTTAAATCTACTTTATCTAAAATAAAGATGAAACTACTAAAAGTCAAGTAATATATCAATTAGTTCAATTGGCATTTCATTCGTTATTCTTCGTCTAATCTAATTCTAGATTCTTAAACTGTCAAGCTACGATCAATCATCGAATCGTTGCGTCGAATCAATCAGCCAAGCAATCATCTTTTACCAACGATTTCCTAAATGTAATTTATCTGCGATACAGATGACACTATTAGAAACCAGGTAATATATTAATTATTCCAATTCGCATTCCTTCCGTGATTCTTCGCCTAACCTAATTCTAGACTTGCAAACCGTCAAGCTACGATCGATCATCGAATCGATCATCTTCCACAAAAGATTTCCTAAATGTAATTTATCTAAGATAGAAATGACACTATTTGAACCTAGCTAATATATTAATTATCCTAATTCGCATTCCTTCCGCAATTTTTCGCCTAACCTAATTCTAGACTCGCAAACCGTCAAGATACGATCGATCATCGAATCGATCATCTTCCACAAAAGATTTCCTAAATGTAATTTATCTAAGATAGAAATGACATTAATAGATACTACTAGAACTCAGCTAATATATCAATTATCCCAATTCGCATTCCTTCCGCGATTCTTCGTCTAACCTAATTCTAGACTCGTAAACCGTCAAGCTACGATCGATCATCGAATCGATCATTTTCCACAAAAGAATTCCTAAATCTAATTTATCTAAGCTAGAGATGACACTATTAGACACTACTAGAACTCAGCTAATATATCAATTATCCCAATTCGCATTCCTTCCGCGATTTTTCGTCTAACCTAATTTTAGACTCGCAAACCGTCAAGCTACGATCGATCATCGAATCGATCATCTTCCACAAAAGATTTCCTAAATGTAATTTATCTAAGATAGAGATGGCATTATTAGACCCCAGATAATATATTAATTATCCCAATTCGCATTCCTTCCGCGATTCTTCGTCTAACATAATTCTAGACTCGCAAACCGTCAAGCTACGATCGATCATCGAATCGATCATCTTCCACAAAAGATTTCCTAAATCTAATTTATCTAAAATAGAAATGACACTATTAGATACTACTAGAACTCAGCTAATATGTCAATTATCCCAATTCGCATTCCTTCCGCGATTCTTCGTCTAACCTAATTTTAGACTCGTAAACCGTCAAGCTACGATCGATCATCGAATCGATCATCTTCCACAAAAGATTTCCTAAATGTAATTTATCTAAGATTGAGATGGCACTATTAGACCCCAGATAATATATTAATTATCCCAATTCGCATTCCTCCCGCGATTCTTCGTCTAACCTAATTCTAGACTTGCAAACTGTCAAGCTACGATCGATCATCGAGTCGATTATCTTCCACAAAAGATTTCCTAAATCTAATTTATCTAAGCTAGAGATGACACTATTAGACACTACTAGAACTCAGCTAATATATCAATTATCCCAATTCGCATTCCTTCCGCGATTTTTCGCCTAACCTAATTCTAGACTCGCAAACCGTCAATTTACGATCGATCATCGAATCGCTGCGTCGAATCTATCAGCGAATCGATCATCTTTCACCGACGATTTCCTAAACCCAATTCCACACAAGCCATCTCTTCCTTCTGGCTGAAACCAGCCTTGCAACAGTATAGGATGAAAAACCGGCATACTCCGCTGTCAGGAACAGATCGCGGAGCGAGCAGCAACTAGCGTCCAGCCGCTACTTACACGCTCGGTCGCCGGTGTATCGTAGCCAGGCTAGATCGAAATCGTGCATAATCGCGTAGGAATGTCGTATTTATCGGCGGACGCTCGGTTTCATTGAACTCGGCCGTGATTCTAACCGGGACAAGGAAGAAGCGCGTTCTCCACGGGAACGAGAAGGCGGTCCGGCGGATATTTAAAATGTTGCGTAATGCGGCGTGACCGGATGAGACGGGCCGGTCTCGTTGCTCTGTTTCTGCACGAGCAAACGGTTCAACGACGTCCAGATGATCGCCGTCGCGGCCATAAATGATCATGCCAATGGGAAATGTGCGATGCTTTCGGTCATACGCGGAGTCAGCGATCGTGGGAATAGAGGGCTGAAACTTTCGTCGCGGAGAGCCACGAAGGGAGAAATATTGCGTGGACGTTGCTATGGAGATTGGAATTAATGTATGAAGGGATGCTTTTTCTGTAAATAATCGTGGGATCCTAGAGTTTGGTCCGTTTGATTACAAGAGGAAGCTTTGGTAGGAGTCTAACTGGTTTTAGTCGAATTTGCAATTATATTTGAAAATGTTTTGAGATTCTTTTGGGTAGTATGAGGGAATGAATGCTGTGTTTGGTTTGTTTGCTTGTTGATAGCGGTTTTGGGAATATTACTGTGGACGAATGTGTTTTGAGATTCAGTTTTGCAAATTGTCGTGGAATTCTGGATTCGATAGAAAAGCTTTGATACAGGTCTGACGGGTTTTGGTTATATTTGGAATTGTGTTTGGGAATTTAGCTGTGAATGAATCGGTTTTAAAATTCTTTTGAGTAGCATGAAGGGATGAATAGTGAATTTGCTTCGTTTAGTTGTGGATAAAACGTTTGATCAATGTCTGGCTAGTTTTAGATGCATTTGGAATTATGTTTGAGAATTTTTCTGAGTATCCATCCACAGAAACATCCGTTTTTGGATAACTGAAAATGTTTGAGACCTTTTTTAGGCGATATAAGGAAGTGAATGCTAGATTTGGTTTGTTTGATTGTTGACAGGAGCTATGATAACGATTTGGCTAGTTTTAATTGAATTTGAAATTATGTCTTTTTACAAATAAATATATTTTGAGATTCTTTTGAATAATATGAAGGGTTGAATGGTGGTTCTAGATTGTTTGGCTATATGTACAAGGTGGAACTCTTCCTGGCAATTTTTATAAGAAACAGAGAATATTTGAAGTTTCTTTGAACGGTATAAGGAGATGCTTTTTTTTTGCAAATAATCGCGGATTGCTAGATTTTATTTATTTGGTTGTAGATACAAGCTTCGATAAAAGTCTGACTGGTTTTGGTCATATTTGGAATGGTATTTGGGAATTTTATTGCGAATAGATCTGTTTTGAGATTCTTTTAGGTACTATGTAGAGATGAATGCTAGATTTGAATCGTTTAGTTGTAGTTTAACAAGAATCTGGAAACTGTTTTTAGGAATTTTGCCGTGGGTGGATGTTTTTGAACAGCTGAGAATGTTCTAAATTCCTCTGGTCGATATACCGGCATGTGTTTTATTGAAAATAATCGTGGAATGCTGGATTTGGTTCGTTTGGTTGCAGATAGAATGTTTGATCTAGATCTGATTAATTTATTCGTATTTAGAACTATGTCTAGGAATTTTGCTATAAATGAATTTATTTTGAGATTCTTTTGGATAATAAGAGGAGATGAATGATGGGTTTTATTTGTTCGATTGTGGATAGAAATTTTAATAGGGATCTAACTGGTTTCAGTTGTATTTAGGAATTTTGTTACGAATGGATATCTTCGTGGAACTGAGAATGTTTGAGATTCTTTTGGCTAGTAAGATCTTTGTACCGATTAACACATTGGATTCCGTGGAGGTCAACGGTGACTCGGAGTCAATTTGCCTGTGGCGCCACGGCGGTCATCGGGAACCGTCGATGCTGAGATTAGTCAGGATTAGACAAGTCGCGTGTTTCTTGAGATTAATGTAATGTATGCAGGCTTTACGTCCGTGTATATGTAAAGTATCGCTTCCAGAAGGAGATTAAGTGCGGATTATGGCTCCTTATACAGATTGGACTCGTTCCTCTGAAAAAATCGACGCGTTAAGTGATACGAGTGCGAAACAGTGCATCAAACGGGTTCTGGTGCTTGAGAATAGAAAGATTTCTTACGTATCTTCGCGTACTCGCACTAAACATTGTGCTAAAAATTACTGCAAAATTGGAATAATGAAAGAACTCTTTGTTTGCCTTGTCATTACAATTCAAAAATTTTTTCGTAAATTGTTGCAAAATCTACCAATTGCATATGACACCTTAACACTAGAACTACCATGGAGGTCAAAATGACTTGTTTTTTGAACATTTTGTTCTCGCTATTGCTGAAAATATAAAGCTATTTTTAGTAAAAGTTTTATTGCTTTTTGTTCAAAGAGAGTCACAATTATGTATGTCCTTTTATTTTCATTGTATAAATTACCTTCAAATAATGATGGGAATGAATAAATAACTATAGTGATTTTACATGAAATGTATAAACAAATCATCAAATGTATCAAGATTAGTGAAATCTCTGAAGAACCAGCAAACAAGCCAAAGTTACAGATTTTTTAAAGAGGATAGAAGGTGCAAGAAATCTAAACGAAGAAGAAGGTTCTGAAAGTGAAGGTGATATCGTTCAACCGAGAAAACGTTCTTGTTTGATTATACCGAGCAGCGACGGAGAAGAAATTTATTAAATCATTTCTTCCTTTGGTATTATATGTACATATTTATATTCTTAATAAAAATTAAGTTGCTTATATGGAATTAAAACAAAACAGTTCGTCTCTTTCCATTAAGTTTTTGAAATGTAACCACCTGAGTCTCATATAACACGGTTTCACAGTATCTCTCGAAACAATTTCCTGATTTCCTTTCGAGTCACACTCGACATAGAACCTGCAAAGGGTTAACCCTTTTTTGCACTCGAGAGACCAGCTGCAGTCGCCGTTTAATCAGATTCTAAGCATCAATGTTACATAATATTAGATTGGAGAAAAAGAAATCCATTTAAAATTATAAAAATAATGGACTTCTTTTTCCCCAAATTAATATAATTTATTTTTTGAGAAAAAGAAGTCCATTACATTATATTCGATTAGAGAAAAAGAAATTCATTTATAATTATAAAAATTATGGATTTCTTTTTCCNTGTAATTTATTGTTCCATTATTTTTATAATTTTAAATGGATTTCTTTCTTCTCAGCCTAATATAATTTATTGTCGGGGAAAAAGAAATTCATTTAAAATTATAAAAATAGTGCATTAAGTAACATTGATGTTATTTCCAAACCTGATATATCAAACATAAATTTACCCAACGGTATATATCGAAGTAAAATAATTCTACGTCTTAATTTCTATACAATTTCTTATTTTGCATTATAAAAATATCGTCGACTTAATGACAGGAAGGTCTTCGAATTACCATTTTTCTGTAACAAAAAGTTAGTGCAGAGGGTTAATGCTTTAGAGATAAATCTACGTTCTTACATAGAACAGGTATTTCATAGGCAATTTCATAAAATAAACTCTTTGATCCAATATTTTAACGACACTTATTCTGTGACTGACGAGTATACTCGTCATCGCTCGATTTCCGCGACATATACAAATGTGTAACTGGTTACGAAAGTTAGGTTGATAAGGGTTGATGGTGATTCAATCCTACGCTTTTCCTTTTCAAGCGTGCAAATACATAGTAGAAACCAATCTATCGCGTTGTAAGAGCTTTATATTCTCCGATATCTGCGATCATCTCTCGCATCGTCAGCTCAACGTGTCAAACGAACTGGTTCATCGAGCACCCTGGCACGACTCGCTACCAATCATCGGTCCGCGAGTTTGGCAGACAAAGGTACCCCAGTCGTCATCTGCGGCGCGTTATAATTTAAACGGATTAACAATATTTCCTTTGGCAGGGAGTTTCGTGGAGCCTGCCGTGACCGCGGGCTACGTCGGTGGTGGGTTATGGGTGGCGGTGCACGAACAAGGGGCGTACGTACCGTGGGGGTACCCGGGGCACCTTCTTCTGGCTGGTCTGTTATTAGGCGATATACCAAAATTGGTGGGCCACTTCCCCACGGGGCAACCCCGTAACTCCCCCGTCCACCCTGCACACTAATTCACGCGGCTTTTAACTTCGCCTTCCTCTCTCTCTTTCTCTCTCTAGCATGTAACGAGAGAGACCCGAGCATCCTCCACGGTTAGCCGGCACGGATTCCATCATGGACGCGTGTGCGTTCGTGTAAGCGCGCAACCGGCCGAGCAGTCCACCGCCAAACATTAAGAACGAGGAAATTATTGCCTAGAGAGGGAATCGCCGTCTACGGGGGCCCGTACCGATTAACAGCGACCGTGAAAACTTTCGGAAT
This sequence comes from Euglossa dilemma, assembly GCA_002201625.1. Taxonomy (NCBI): domain Eukaryota; kingdom Metazoa; phylum Arthropoda; class Insecta; order Hymenoptera; family Apidae; genus Euglossa; species Euglossa dilemma. The sequence goes on from NIJG01000062.1 coordinate 693,912, forward strand.
GCTACGCTCAGCCAGAGATCCCTGGAATGCCTCCTCCCCCCGGGCTGTTAGAATGAAACGTTCGCTCTGACCGGCGATCCCCGATTCGAAAGGGTAATCTTGTCTCTCGACCGGCGAATTTTTCGGGAATAAAGTCCGCGACCCGGCACGAACAACCTTCGGTTCAAGCAAGATCCACGTTTCCGTCCTTTCTCCTTCCTTTTTTTCTCTCTGCCTTATTTCCTCCTCGTTCTTTTTTTCTTTTCTGCCCTTGCCAAAGGATCCTAGGCTCCAGCGGAATATCGTAATTATGGGATATTCCACGGTGGAATCTCGATCGGTTAAAAATATCTGGAGTAGCTTAGCCCAGTTAGGAGTAGCCTAACCTGGCCCGCGCGATATTTTCGGTCCCTGTTTCCTGATATCGATATCTCGCAGCTCGGTTATAAACGTCGATCGTAAATCCTCGATTTAAAGGGATTCGATTGATTTTTCTGGCTACGTCGAGTGGCTGCCGTTCGACGATCATGCTCGAGATGTTATTTTCGACGGCGAAGAGGGACGAGCGGAGTGCTCTCGTTTCGGATGGGACCGTCCGATTGAAACATTCGCGTTGCGTGGTTAATCGAGTTAGATGGTACTCCTGGTGAAAGGGAAAAAATGCTGCAAGTATAAATGATACGCGATACTTGCAGTCGGATATCAAGCGAACGCGCTTTATATATTCGCCGGGTGTAATTTATGCGATTCGGAGCTGCCTCACTCCCGGGTGGGAAATACGACTAATTTAAACGTTACACGGGATAAATACGTTATATTATGCGTTACATCGAGTTTCATGAATATTTCATTACTCGTGTGTATCTCTGCATTGGCCGGCTACCCCGAGCGTGAAGTGTACGTATGAGCGAACACCTATTGTGCTTTTTGTCCCGTTTTATACCATTTTTATCGTGTTATTCTCACGTTGGCCCCTGACCGACGCAACCGCTTATGAAATTTAAAGGGTGACAACGCATAATCGCACGCAATTAATACCTAATATTCTTTTCGCCGGCGAAAATGATGGGTCTTGGTTTTCTGCATCGTTTTGGCCAACGGTTTCGAGAAATAATTAAATTATTCAGACGGCTGGCTTTTGATCCCCTTATTTTCTCTTCTTTCGCTTGTATTTACGGGAATATCTTCTATAACGTTTGGCAATTAACATCGTATGTCGATCTATAGTGCATTTCTTTATTGTAATAGAATAGAGATGTATTGCGTTATACTTTGACGTGTTCTATGTGTTTAAGACTAGTTTCTACTTAACTCACTAGCGCCACCACGACTCGTATCTACGATAACCATTCATGTACTGTGGTTCTCGTGAAAGGGTTAATTTTATTTTAATTTATTTTATTTTAACGCTTTGGTTAATTTTATTTGAATCAATTCTTGCGTTTGGAACGAATTTAATTTGCCGAATAGTATATAAAGGATTAATCACATTTACCGTAACGTATATATAGTAGTTGAGAAATCATTGAGAGGAGAATGTGAACGAGAATCGTACGTGAGAATGAAAATAATTCTATATTTATCTCATATTCCTATGCTGTCCATTAATAAAGTTAAATAAATATTTATTACATTCTTATAAATATATTCATTGCTGTAAGATTTTGTTCCTGGAACGTTGGACAACGGAAACGAAGGTTTTTAATGAATAAAAGTAGTTTATCGAAAATAATAGCTAATTGAACACTGACAACCGAACTCTAAATACTGAATACTGCATACTAGCTCGCTCATAAACTTATTTAAACCTTACACCCCGTCTCCCTTCATACTCATGATCTCTTCTTCAATCATACTTTTATCACGTATCCTAAACATTCTAGATTTTTCCATCTTCAATCACGCTTTTCTCACATATCCTAAACATCCGGCACTGATATACCCGTTCATCCGATCTCTTTGTACACTATCTGCACGCACTTGAAACTAAGATCTCACACGCATTCGCTCAGCTTGCCATTCCCACATTACTGACAAAATTGTTGTAGTAAAAACTAAATGCTAAAACTAATCTCTACATCTTAGCGATGTGGGGGAGCGATCCCTTCCTCTCTATCATGTCTTTTGACAGCACGTGTGTCTATTGTCTCACGTTTTCTAGAGAAGTCTTTGACCTGCGTGGCCCCAAGCAGTTTTAATTGTACGTCGGTTTAACACGTTCAACAACCGTTGAACCACAGGTGGTCCACACCAAGTTTCGTCCATAGAATAACTTAGTATTTTTAAAGTATTTTCTAAGAATTTCACACAACCAAGACTCTGATCACAGCTACTGATAACTTGAAAGCTACTGAAATAAGCAATCATTGTCAGATGAATGCACGATTTATCATTTTGGTTGAACGTATTAATGAAGATCATATTCTTCCACGAATTACGTTCTTCTATAATATAACCCCTGAAGAAAAATGTACCCAAGGGGTCAATATTTACATAGATTATCTCGTCATTGATCGCAGGAGGGTGAGCATTCGAGACTGCTTTCCGTAATTGGTCAATAGTCATCTTCTGGAATGTAGCCTGTAGACCTTGTCTGTCGAGTGTCCGTCTAGTTTACACGAGTGTAAAAAGACCCCTCGCGCGTCAGAGTTTGATACCTGGCCGTCGTCAACGAGCCTGGACGGTTTACTCGCGGCGGTTCCCAGGAGCGAAGAAGACGAGAGTATTCGAGTTAGAGCGTAGACTCGCGACGTTGTTTGCCCCGTTGGACGATTATCATCCCTCTCCGTCTCTGTTCACCCCGCAGCTCTCGGTCAACAAGAGAAAATTCGAGGGAAGAGCGAGTCTGGCTCGATTTTCGTCAGAGGAGCAAGGGTGGCGGGACATAATTTAATCAGCTGCAATTCGGGTTCGATTCGCCGGCGTTAATCCGGCCCAGGGGGGCGAAAGTCATCGAGGAATCGTGTTTCAGCTGGAAACGGAAGTTGGGAGCGGCTACAGCGGGCCATGGTCGCAGCGATGGCGGCCCGAAAAGGGGTTCACGGGACACGAATCAGGGACAATGGGCACGTCGTTGCACGAATCGCGACGGTGCTTTCTCTGCCGAACTTTCCAAGCGATTTTCCTCCGTCCTTTTCCGTTTCCGGGTGACGTCTGGGAGCGACGATCCCGATAAAAGTTTCTTTCTACGGTGAAATTGAAACCAGTCTAATTATACCCGTAGATCGCTCGTTCTCGTCTCCCTTTCAACCCCCTCGAACCCTCGCCACGCTCCGTTATCCCCGTTTCCCTTTCGCCTATAGGTGCGCGTATATATTAAATTCACTGTTTTCCGACGAATTTGTCCCGGGAAGAGGGGAAAAGTCGTTGAAAAAAATTCCCTCGTTAGGCTCCCTTCCCTCGGCTATTATATCATACATGCCGGCCGGATTTTAAAGTTGAATCACTCGATTGACGGATACTCGCGGAGAAATCGATTTCTCCTTCTTGTTTCCGAAATCACGAAAAATTCCGCGTTACCTTCTACGGAATTTTTAGAAACGGTTCGATTCGTGGAAGTTTGAACCCTCAGAAGAACTTTCACGAACTTCTTTTTGGCGATCTTCAACTCTCTTGGTGCTCTACTATGGAAATGTCTAATAAGGAGATTGCAAAGCTTGTGGGTCACCGATTTAGCTAAGATTTTGCACATTGAGAGATTTCCCCTATTTATGAAAATATACCATTATAGGGGCAAACAATTGCAAATATTCAAGAAACTATTGAGTGTTTGCCCCTATAATGGTATGTTTTTATAAATAAGGGAACGAAATCTACNGCTATTATATCATACATGCCGGCCGGATTTTAAAGTTGAATCACTCGATTGACGGATACTCGCGGAGAAATCGATTTCTCCTTCTTGTTTCCGAATATTCAAGAAACTATTGAGTGTTTGCCCCTATAATGGTATGTTTTTATAAATAAGGGAACGAAATCTACCAGTGTGTAAAGTTTGAACTAAATCGGCCATGTACTCTCCTTGTGAACAGAAATTCAGCTTAGTCGTTGTTGGATAACCAAGGATCCATTGAGTCTTAGTCACTAAAAGTACCTAACTGATAAAGACAAATCAAAAAACCTCTTATTCATCTCGTCTGTGACTAAGGACCAATGGTCATCTTCAGCCCACGAAAAAGAAAGAATACACATACACCTCCGAACATTGTTTAATACCACGTTATTGTATCTTCCGATGTAGCAACGTTGTACAGCTCGTATCGTATAAAGAAACGTTATATTCTAAGAATTAATCAATCTATAACGTTTTCCATCCGGATTCCAACACCCTGGCACTATTGAAAAGAATTATGTTTCTTGCTTATTTCATGTTTTTTTATTCGGTAAATGAAAAATCAAAGAGTGTAGAGTATAATTGTTGTAGAGTTACACTCGATAGAGTGCAAAGGGTTAGGAGTGTGAAAGTTCAGTTGTATACCGTTAGTAGATCGATCTTGATTGGTGACGATTAGAGACAGCTTATTCTTTAAGGAATATCTAAATTTTTTTGTGATTTATTTCTTCGATAAATGGCGTCTTGATAATGAAAGAGCGTGTATGGTGAGCGAGAGTTGTTTTGTTACTATATCTTTTCCCTTTGAATTCTTGGTTTTTATTCCACTATTGGTTGAGATGAATGTTGGAATTTCTAATTACAAGGTGCAAGGGTAGAGGTTACATACAGTTTTTTGAGAAAGCAAAATTGTTGCTTGCATTTATAGTGGTCAAGAGTTGATGTGCTATCGTGTTTTACGAGGCCAAAAATACCGTTGAAACTATATTTCAAAGATTAACAAATCTTTGCCCTTTGTACTCACCTGTTGAAACGTTAAGTCTAATAATCTCGGAAAAACAATCTAGGATATAAGTCGTGAATAAATTTATAGGTTTATAAAGTCTAAATTTCGAGGAGAATTGTTTATATAAACGTTAGATTAGAATTGAGGGTTTAGACAGACTGACAAAGAAACGTATACCTTCCTTGAATAACAAAAGATTTAATCCTTTGAGCACTGAGTTGTGCGACATTAAGCGTTTGCTGTGGTCTCTCTATTTTTACGACGAAGCACTTGCTGAGCTGACTGAAACTTGATTGCAAAATATGTGGATTGTAATTGAAATAATTCGAATAGTGACTGCAAAAACAAGAAAACCATTTATTTCATAGCCAAAATTCACTGGTTGCGTGACAATCCATATATGCTTTCAAAGGGTTAAAAGAAAATATATACATGATAATTATTCACAATTACAAATCCATAATCCCAATATCAAAGTTCAAAAGATAGATCAAACAGATCTTGGAAATCGAAAATGGAGGAAATACAAAAAATTGCTTCGTCTCCGATTCCCGAACTCTTCGACACCGCGGTCAAATAAATCGCGAAAAGAGCCGAGTTCCAAAAATACCCTGCTACGCGTAACGAAAGTATGGTGCCAGCGAGCGAGGCTGAATCACGTCGAACGCGAATGGCATTGGAAGTTGTCAAAACACGCATACACGCCGGCGATAATCCCGAGTAATCCCGCACGAAGAAACCCTGAATCACCACTTCCTGAAATCGATCGTTTTACCACTCGTCATTCAAGTCGTAGTCTATCGTGACATCTGTCCGTGGAAAGGAACGGCCGGCCAATCGGGATTCCGTCGTAGCATGTTTCGCAATCAATTTACGAGCTTATGCCCGAGCTTGCTCACGGTGCCGGTCAGCGCGTGGAACGCGCTGGAACTCGCAGTATGTCGCCGGAACACAGCCAACCTACTGTCCGCCCGATGAAAAACGCGACGTGCGTATCCTGCCTCCGTCTTCATCCCGCTTATCGTTGCCAGGCGTAACCGCCGCGTGTATTAATAGAGCTCCACCGGGACCGGTTGCAAAGGTCTCGTTGCGAGGAGCGTCGCTGTAATTTCATCAATTTCAATTATCGAGTCGCGTCGCGAGCCGCTTCGCCACGTCCTCGTTGGTACCTGCACTGGCGACGGGGCACCTGAGAGTTAGGGGTCACGCGGCGTAGAAAAAACGAAAAATTCGCGAGAGGGTAAAATTGGTGGATCGGGAGTCGAAATGTGAAGATGCTAAGCGTAGTGATAGGACGAGATATAATCGATTTGTGAATATTCAACGTAGGAGAAACGGAAAATTTGCGAGAGGGTGAAATTGGTGGATCGGGGGTCTAAGATGCGAAGATGCTAAGCGTAGTGATAGGACCAGATACAATCGCTATTTGAATATTCAACGTCGGAGAAACGGAAAATTTGCGAAAGGGTGAATTGGTGGATCAGGGGTCTAAGATGCGAGGATGCTAAGCGTTGCGATAGTATGAGAGGAGATCACTTTGTGAATACGCTTCACCTCGTCCTCGCATCGGCGCCGGGGTACTTGGAGTTAGGGATCACGCAGCGTAGAAAAAACGAAAAATTCGCGAGAGGGTAAAATTGGTGGATCGGGAGTCGAAATGTGAAGATGCTAAGCGTCGAGATAGGACGAGATATGATCGCTTTGTGAATATTGTGAGGTATAGAATACGCAGTGTAGAAAAAACGAAAAATTTGCGTGAGGGTGAAATTGGTGGATCGAGGATCTAAGGTGCGAGGATGCTAGGCATTGCGATAGTGTGAGAGGAGATCACTTTGTGAATACGCTTCGCCTCGTCCTCGCATTGGCGACAGGGTACTTGGGAGCTAGGGGTCACGCGACGTAGAAGAAATTCGCAAAGGGGTGAAATTGGTGGTCTATTCACATAGTGATCGGATGTCTATGGTACGAGGATGTTAAGCGTCGCGATAGTATGAGAGGCGATCGCTTTGTGAATATTATGAGGTATAGGATACGCAGCATAAAAAAAAAAAAGCGGAAGATTCGTGAGAGGGTGAAATTGGTAAATCAGGTGTTTAAGGTGCGAGGATTCTAGACGTCGCGATAGGACGAGAATAGATCACTATGTGAATATTGTGAGGTATAGGATATTCAGCGTAGAAAAAACGGAAAATTCGCGAGGGAGTGAAATTGGTGGACTCAGGGGTTAAAATGTGAGGATTTTAGGCGTCGCGATAGGATGAGAAAAGATCGCTTTATTAACCCTTTCGCTACGGCGAACTTTTCCAAAAAATGTGATTACGAATTTATGGTATATAGTTTAAGTTCGGAGGTATATTATATAAAATAAAAGTTAAAATATTTTTTCATATGGCTTCCCAATCTTACTTCTCTTTTTTGATAAAGAAAACATATTTCCGATAAAGCACAAAAAATCAAATATTCTTTTAACTTTCTTATAAAAATTTTTTATCCTTTTATCCTATAGGCGCCCACAGTATTCAAAGGGTTAATATTGTGAAGTATAGGATACGTCTGTATTTCGTTCTTTTTGAAAAGTCAATTGATACGAAATCTTTGTTTATGCGTTTTTCGTTTTGGTGTAGTTATTGGGATTATGGATTTGTAGTTGTGAAACAATTATAATCTATATATGCATCGTTTATTTCGGAAGTGGTGCAAGTTCATTTTCCGTTCTTTCGAGAAATTCGGATTTTTCCCTTTTCGAGTTCTGATTTCTGCGATGTGGATTGCACGGTCGACTTAGAAAAAATTTCTTATATCATCCCATGACATGAGTCTTTGTATCATCCAGCCTAGCATCGAGGAACCATTCAACTTATCACTTTTTCTGGAAGCTAAATACTAATAAATCCCGATTTAGAGTAACACCATCAAAATGAAGATTCATATAACAAGAGTTCAACTGTTCGAGTGTTCTTTATTCAGGTTTGAATTCGGATATATATGCAATTTCTGTACGATGAGAAAGGGATATGTTTAGGAAAAGTTGGTTGATTGACAATAATATGTTTATTATTTGAAGAGTCAATAGTTTATCACCTAGCTGATAAAGGCAAGCCTCAAAACATCTTATTAACCTCTATTAAGGTTAAATGATTAAGGGCCAATGGTTATTTTCGCCCCTCAGAAATGAAAGAATATATAATCACCTCTGAAAATTGTACAAGGTCAGTACCTTCTCTGCCGTTACATACCACGTTATTGTATCTTCCAGCGTAGCCATGTTGTATAACTCATATTGTACAAAGAAACGTTCCGAAATTCATCGTAAGGATCAATCGGTCATATAATATTTTTCATTCGGGTTCCAATAAATGAATCATCTATATCTCGTCTCTAATACACCATTGGTTGACTCATGGTTGATTTCTGAGTCAATGGTACTTACATGTTGGTCGCAAATTAGGGGTGAAGAGGTCTCCTTTACATTATAAAAGAAAGATATGAAGATAAAAATAGAGTTATTTGGTATCAAAGACCAAAGGAAGATCGGAAGATGAAAATAGAGGTGTTTGTACCAAAGGAGGATCACGTCACGCGCGGAATACGGGAAGAGGAAGTTGAAGGTAATAATGGAACGAGAAAACGGGGAATCACGCGTGGAATACTGAAAGTGGAAGTTAAGGATTTAATGGGAAGACGGTGGAATCATGGGTAGAATACGGAAAGTGGAAGTTAAAGGTAGCCACGGGACGAGTAGTCGATGGATCACGGATGGAACAGAGAAGGTTGAGAAGGAGAGCAAGGAGAATCCCATTATGGGTAGACCAAAGAAGGTGGAAGAAGGTCACCATTGTACGGGAAGGACAGAGGATCGCATAATCGATAGAATGTAAATAGAAACTGGATGCTACAGGTAAGGACGAAAGCAGAACTTGGTAGAAGATAAAGGCCGGAATAAAAGAAAAGATCGCATCGTGAGTAAAGTAGAAGAACTTTGAGCTGCAGATCACAATGGAACCCGAAGAATAAGGATCGCATTATGGCCAGAATAGATAGAACTGACGTTAGAAACTTCCTCCATTGAAGGAAAATAAGTTAAATAGAGTTATACAGATGTAAACGATTTAAAATAGACGACATAAACAGGTAACAACCAGCGTCCTTAACTAATTACACCTAAAAGACACGATTGGTCGAAGTGTGTTGAACTTTTTCGAGCCGAAGAGCAGCCAATCCAATAAAGACCTTTGAAAAGGAAAGTCTTCTACATCGTTTACCATGTTCCCTCATCCTTTAAACACCTATAGAGTGGAGAGGATAAAAATTGGAGACCACGGTAGAGCAAGAAACCGGAGATCAATTATACCCAAAGAAGGGAAGAATGTGCTTCACGACAAGGTCGTTGGTGAAGGAAACTTCTACTTCGGAGTGAAGTTCTTGGGTAGTCGCACGTTGGTGACCCTTCTTGAGAGACACCTTGATTTTATGACTTCGAAAGTCGTGACCAGCGCACATAGCCTAATCCTTTCTCTCACAAGCCCATTCTCAGCCAAATCCTAACCGCTGTTGCATGGTTTTCTAAAATCATGCGTTAAAGAAAAATAATCCTCGAGTCCACTGATCCAAGAAAAATAAGAAGGGTTGCAAAAACGTACAATAAACGGATAAAAACAGAAAGTATCGAATATGAAATAAGTCAGCATTTAGGGTCTAACTGCTAGGAAATCATAACGAGTCGTTTAGGACTGATTTTTGTCTAAAGATGGGACCGCGTGAAATATAAAATTCTAAACACACGATATAGAAGTTAGGGGTTACGATAGACCAAGATGAAGGTTAACTTCCTCGTTAAATTAGACTAAAGTTGAGCGAACAAAGTCGAAGTTAGAGCTGTAGTATTATGTTAACCCTTTGCACTCAGTAGTCATTTAATCAGCTTCTAAAGATCGAAATTAATTAATATATCAAATTTTAAATTACGCAACGATACGTGGAATATCGAAATAAAACAATTCCATGTCTTAATTTGTATACGATTTCTTATTTACCGTTTTAAAAATGTCATCGACTTTATGAGAGAAAATCTTCGAATTACTATATTTCTCTAACGAAAAGATCGTCGAGTGCAAACGGTTAAATATAGATAATTTACTAACAATTGCTCGATATAATAAAGCGATGTCTGGATAATACGATCGATTTGGAAGAAGTGTCCCCTTATACCGTTCGGTAACATCAGCCTTCGCATAATTCAGCCTAGTTTCGAGGAACCCTTGAACTTCTCCCTTTTCCCTGATGACGCCATTCGAATAAAGCTAGTCGAGCTAGAGTAAAAAGAATATTAACCAAGAGTTGCCAGCACGAGGAGACAAAGACGGAAGTGAGGATAAACGAAGAGAGTAAAAGTCGACGTCGTGGCGGAAAAACGAAGACTCTGAGCGAAGTTTGCAGCCGCAACGAAGTACCGGGAACCCCGTTTGAAAGAACCGGGAAAGAAACGGGTAAAAGTGTGCGGCACGATGATACGGGAAGACAGATGATCTCGGCGTATCCAGAACAGGCGATGGAAGTCTGAACTGCACGTCGAATCGAGAAGGATCGCATCGGTAGATAGCAGTAGGTGAGAGAGGATCCGGACAGGGGTAGGGTGATATCACGGATTATTAGAGGTGGAACGGTCGGAGTGGTTCGGTTGGTAACCACGATACTTATAGACGCTATTTCTCGCCATCGATATACCGGTACACCGTCGGTATCTTCCCGGTTTTATATCGCCGGTCATAGAACCAGTCTCGCGTAACCGAACAGCCTGGAAGAATGGCCATGCGTCAAGATAATGCGACCGGATAAATGTAACCCTTTCCGGCAGAACCAGATATCGCCGATACACGCTCTCGTTCCCATTGCTTCTCTGTGCCTCAACCTCTACCCGATGGAATTTGCATATTATTTATCGCTCGTTCGGGTATTAGAGCTGGTTAATGAGCAGCCGAAGACTCGCCGTTCCGCGGCTTTCACGCTTCCACCTCGGATTTATGCAGGACAGCGAGCAATCGGATAACGCGTGTAATTTGCCGCCAAGGTTCCCTCTGCCAGCGATCGCTGTCATCTAATTGGGAACACGCGACGGTATCGCAGCTTTGTCGCCGACGCGATTAGGAGACTGTAATTTCGGACACTTTGTAACGCAAGGAAATATCTCGGTACCTTATCGGTCGCTGACAGACGAGCTTTGTCGACCGCTGGCAATAGGATCGAGATAAATTTACACTCGGACAAACGATCTAAATAATAAATCGACCGAATGAATGGAAAGATTGGAAGTGAAGAGCTCCGAAGAGGGTAAAAGTCCAAGCGTGTGAGGAGTCGATGGTTTTTAACACGAATCTAGGTGACAGACATGCTTCCGCTTAGGCTATATTTTGATTACGCTTTTCTTTCTCTAGTTAGGTCGGATTATTGCAAGTAACTTATACAAATTTCGTTTATAACGCAATCATATGACTAAATTAACACCTGTGTATATAAAATTTGTAAACAAGGAAAGAAGACAAAAATATATAAATGTAGTATCATTTCACACCATGTAAGTATACGTAGCCTTAGAAAGACCCAGGTCAATCGCAAGGCTTTAAGCAATATGTCAGGCCCTTAGTATAACTACATCTGATTATGCTAAGGGAATCATTCGAAAGCGTGTGCATGGTGGGAAAGAAATATAAGAGAAACATTGCATTGTGGATAGTTAGTTAAGAGTTAGTTAAGAAGCAGCGAGTGGTAATTGTAAAGAGTTAGTTGCTCGTAGAGTAGTTAGTTGCAAAGAGTTGGCTGAAGTACAGTTAGTCGTTAGTTGTAATGAGTTGTAGACAGTGAGTTGCAGACCAAGTTGTAAAAGTAGATCGTTCATTCGTGGTTTTCGTTTATGGCACAAATTCCTTACCACGAGTTTCACTCGTGGGCCAAAGAAACCTAATTCTAACGCGATGGCAGAAGTAGAATGAATCCGTTTCCTTTATTGGCAGAAATCACCCCTATTAGCCTGATTTTATGGCATGGTGTGACAAAGAAAACGAACGAAACATCGAGAAAAAACGAGACAGACACCAGAAATAGACGCAAGAGAGTAGATTTAACCCTAAGGCATTAACTTCAGATTCTTCCGATGAATGTTCATTCCCTAATTTGATTTAACTATACATATATTTCATACATATTAACACTTTGGCTGCCACATTGGTGACCGGCGCGTTTGAACTTCTTACAATTGTAAAAACTGAATGAAAAGTGACAGTTAGTGCATTTTGAATATAAAAAGTGCCTCATTGAACAATTAAAAATTAGAAATTAGAAATTAACGATTAAAGTTAAAAACAATTTTTTTCCTATTGGGTATGAATATTGTCTTAAATCACTAATTTATTACTATTTTGTTATTACATGCTTTGAATAATAAAAATACAGCCGTGACATCCTGAGCGAAACACGTGATTAATCAAAGTATTAACTACGTAGACATTCGAGAAGAAAATGTTTTCCGCAGCCAAGAACACATGCTTAGATTATTAGAATTGAATAATAATAAATACCTTCGCTATGTATATAATTATACACAGACACTTCAAAATCTGATCACGAAGTGGGATATGCCATTGTCACCAAAGACAAATCAATTAAACATTGCCTGCCTAACCAAACGTCAATTTTTTTCTGCTGAAACCTACGCACTCCATGATGCCCTAAAATTAATTCGATTTAACAATTCCTAACATCGTGTAATTTACTCAGACTCTGTGAGCATAATCCAAGTATTGCTTAACCCTTTTAACACTTTAATGACCGCAGGTCAACATCGCCTGGGTGCGGCAGTGCTTTTACGGTAGCTTTGCTTACCATACTAACGTAGAGTGTATTTGAGAGTATTTGCTCCATAATTTTCATGGTACACCCCTGTAGCGTTTTCAAACGGTACAGTGTAAATTTAAAAAGTCTAAAATTAAAAACAGGCAATAAAACAATAATTATCTAAAATCAAAGACGTAGCGATGAAATACGAAGCCAGTAGCAATATCCACACTTGTTTGCGTTCATCAATCATCATCCAGAAAGTGTGGTACCAACCAATAAAAATTCGGCGGTATCATCACACACATGTTGTGTGAGCGGACACTAACAGTTGTTCCGTCTATCACACACATGTTGTGTGAGAGGCCATTAAAGTGTTAAAAAAGAAAGAAGCGAATTGATTTAAAAAAATTTAATTCTGTACACTGAACTTACAAAAAAAAAATGTTTTTTCGGAGTTAGTTCGAGTAGTAACCCTTCGCGTTATCCTGCCGACGTCTTTTACACTAGGTGTCTAGCGATTGAACAGAGGATTTGTTTCTCGGTGATGGAGACGAGGGTGGAAATGGAAGTGGAAGGTGCAGGTTGGAGAAGTTTGCACACGTGTCGGGGCGAATGGTCGCGCTGCTATCGCTTCTGTTCAATTTACTTTCCACTCGGGGTACACTTATCGCGGATATAAATTTCTGCACGGAAGGTTGGCGAGGAATTACGCGGAAGCGCGGAAAGCGGCGCGAATCCTGGCCCGCGTGTATCTCGGTTTGTATCGCTTTTCGTGGGCAGAAGTTTTACCTTCGATAAATTTCCCGCTAGAGTACGCTGCCGTGCGATGAAAGCGCGTCGTTCGGATAAATCCGTCGCGATCTTCCTGGGCTTTGGATCGTAACTTGCTTGGTATTCGCTGTATACCGGGGATAGCGTAGTAGTAATACGCTTATCGCTTTGCAAGCTTCTCGACGGTTGCCTCGGAAGAAAATTTTCTTTACTTTTCGGTTCTTCGTCATTAACGTTTAATCCTTCGCTACTGTAGCAAGCCAAAACGTTTTTTCGTTTCGCCTCTGACTTATTAAAAGAATAAAGCGTCGTAATGGCTTGAGAGACCGGAGAAGAACAAGACTTAACAAACACAAAACGAAGAAATTTTTATTTAATCGTTTGAGTGCCAAGAAGCGATTTTGAGCTTTAACTGGCACACGCTCAGCTTCTGTCGTTGCGCGACTTTACAGCTACCATAACGTTTTAGGTAAAAATAAAATGAGACAGCTGATAGAAGAACGAATTTTAATGTTAATTTAACGTTTGGATGCAAACGTTATTTAATTGGAGAATTTTTGGATGGACAATTAGACAAGCGAAACAGCGCTCCTTAACATGTTTAGACGAAGAAATAGCTAAGACGCGTGGCACTCAAACTGTTAAATGAATAAATAACTCAGCTCCGAAAACTCGATTAAACGCTTCTTTAAAAAACTCACGGCGATACCAAACGATATTCGTTTGTATTAGTCACAATTGAACACGCAGTTGTCAACTCTGTATTATAGAACTGTCGACACTAAAACTTAGAAGACTAGCTGAGCTATCGAGCTTCCTTCTTTTATAGCTTTTGTCAATCTACTCTTCACTCTTAAAGAAACCACGTAACTTAATGTTTAACCGCTAAAAATGACTCGNTTTTTGGATGGACAATTAGACAAGCGAAACAGCGCTCCTTAACATGTTTAGACGAAGAAATAGCTAAGACGCGTGGCACTCAAACTGTTAACTGATAAAGAAACTACGTAACTTAATGTTTAACCGCTAAAAATGACTCAGTATAACGGTGTCTCTGATTGTCTATTAACATTTAGAACGATATTGTTGATTTTCAATGATGAACGATTCTGCTAAGCTGGAATTGGTCGATTTGTAACATGTCTTTACAAAATGACATCGTACACTACTAGTACGTAGTTTCTGGAAATTCTTAACACTAGGTTTACGGATACTTTTTTATATTTATATCTATGGACACCCGTTAGATTTACAGGTAAAGAAAACCACGTATTATCTTGAAAAAAGAAAACGATGAGTTTAATTTGAAAACAATTACGATATTAACAGAGTTAATATATAACTTAATAATATATTGCATAATTGAAGTCAAATTGACGGTAAACCTAGTGTTAAGGGTGTCGAATATGTTAGACTGAAGACTATCGATGTTAGTTAGTGTGTCGAATGAGATACAATTTATCGGAAAGCAATACTCGTAATACAAATCTTCGAGCTGAGTTTCGTGTACTATAAAGAATGCATAATTCACGTGAGAAGTAATTTTGTTAGAAAACCTTCGAAAATTCGTTATTTTTAAAATATTACTCAACAATTCACTCTTGCGTGAATTTTGGGACACCCTCTAACTATAAATTAACAGAAGATGTCACTTAAATTCGCTAGACTGGGAGTAAACTGGACA
>NIJG01000062.1:722536-734670 GCA_002201625.1 Euglossa dilemma
ACATATGGAAATCTTTTGTCGACGAGTGCATCTATGATTATACTATACAAAAGATTGCAGATGTTGCGATGTATTGTGATACAGAAATGGAGTATATGACAGTGGTGAGTTCAAGAAAAGAACCACTGAAAATCGTAGTGTATATTATTATCGCAGACTTTTGTTACTCCAAACCTTTCCAAGGCACGTAAAAATCTTTTATCGACGAGTAGATTGTGCTACAAAAACAAGTTCACGGTTGTTACGATGCATGATCTACGTAATCCGTGTAACACCAGAGGGACTGCGATAAAAGTATAAAATACACGCGCAGAGGAGTACGAGAACATTTAGAAACAATCGATCGAACGACAAAGGAGCCGAAAATCCTGCGAAGCCACAAAAGCTTAACTCGATTAGCCCCCTAACCGCCATCCGCGAATCCCCAGATCGATCCCTGAATCCTCCCTCTAACGACACCTCTAACGAGCCAAACGAGTCTTCACCAACAAATCCTCATCCTCTGCACTGGCCACAATGGCCGCGGAACGCAGAGCGAGGCAACAGGCGAGAGGAAATCGCGGCACGAGGAAGACAAAACAGGAAGAAGACGGATGGACCGGGCGAGGGTCGGAGAGACTCGCGAAGCTCGTTTGCTTCATCCCTCATCCCTATGGTGTCGGCAGGGTGTTCTTCTCGCGATGCATTTCCCGTTGAAAGCCCCATGAACGCGAGTTGTTGCAGGTGAAACGGTGCAG
The DNA here is from genome assembly GCA_002201625.1 of Euglossa dilemma. Taxonomy (NCBI): domain Eukaryota; kingdom Metazoa; phylum Arthropoda; class Insecta; order Hymenoptera; family Apidae; genus Euglossa; species Euglossa dilemma. Next base: position 723,274 of record NIJG01000062.1, read on the forward strand.
CGTGTTCCTTTTGTGCGCGAGGAATCCCTGTTTACCCGGTTGCCGAGCAGTGGCATCGCGACTTGCTCTAAGAGCACAATCTTCTTGCCAGGATGAGGGGGCTCCTCTGTCGATTTTCCTGGCTGGATTCGGCGTTCTCATTTCGTTCCATCCATTAGCTATCCCTGCAACAGTTCTACCCCAGCTACTGCAATGGCTCCGAAGTTGCACAATAGCCTGCGTTAAGAGTACGTCGGGTCTTCCTCTCGCGTTGATCGCCGGTCGAAGGAAATCTCGTTGGCACAACAGCTCCTTCTCTCAATAGGGATTTTGCGCGATCCGTATTCATCGATAGGTGGATTTCTTAGGGCGATCGGACGGAGGAGGACGGGGACTGGTATCGGGGGCTAAGTGATGAACTTTGCTTCCGCTCGTGTGCTTCCGGCGAGAGGATTAAGCGTATCTTTGTTGGGTTTTCGTTAAGGAATTAGACGTTGTTTCCAACAGCGATATTGTGCCTCTGCCTGATTAGTTTTTCGGTAAGTAGACCGACTTCGTGGCTAAACCATTGTAATTCCGAGTTTATGTTAGAATTATTGGAACGATTGATTTTGATTTCGCAGATTTTGCTATCGGAATTTATCGAACATGTGCTATTTATATATGTTTATTTATAATATTGCGTTATTTAATATTCGCTGGGAATAGTATTTAGTAAGAATGTGATTGAATTTGATTTTTGTGTGAATTTGTTAGAATTTTAAATATCGGAAATTTCGAAAAATCGGAGTAGCTTGTTTTTTTTTAGGATATTTTTGGGGAGAAGACTCTTTATTGGCGATGAGCGAACCAATTATTAATAAAGATGTTAATAATGATATTGAAAAATGTTTAATTGTGGTACTTAAATGTGGACTATAGTATCGAATGTACCTACTAAAAAGTTATTCAGAAAATTTGTTTCATTTAGAGACTTTTTAACTTAGTTTCGAGAAATCTAAATTCCAAAATCCAAATTTTTGGGATTTTCAACAAATTTTTAAGTTTCTACGTATTATTCATCTCCAAGGTTTATCCATGTATTACACATCAGTAATTTTATATTATTAGATAAAATTGCGTGTGATTTTTACTGAAATTTAATTAGATATAGCTATTTATTTCCATCGTGTAATTTTAATATTTTAAAATATATTACAACTTCATTTAACGTTTACCGAGTGATTCCTTAACGATTACGCTTAGGTATCAACACGGTTCTGATTTTACTTGTATTTGTTTACGCAAAATTGTGTGTGCTCGTAATTTCTGAAACAACTTCTTCGTAATTCAAGATAATTTTCGACCAATTTTTCCAATATAATTCAATCCTGATAGAGTTAATAATATGTATCAACAAAACAAAGGAATACTAACTAACTTAAGAAACAATTGAATGGAATGAAACAGGAATTTGTACATTCCTATAATTCAAATTATTTCTCGCAGCTAAACCAGAATTTCTTGTACCACAGAAACGACTTTTCCTAAATTCCTATTTTCGAACCTCTAATTCACAAATTCAAGAATTCCTTTGCCTCAGTACTAGCATTTACTCCACATTTAATTCGCAACTCAACCTGTTCTCGAATACCAAAACCAAAATTCATTTGTTTGAACTAACATATACAAATTCTTGCGAGGTTCGATTTTTCATAGCAAAACTACTTAGATCAACGATCGCGCAGATACCAGCATCGCACTCTGCGTGCCCATAAAATCTCCTTCGTAACACTCCAAAGAAATGCGATTCTTTTTCATAACACGGTCGATTTTCCAAAGAAAACGAAGTTTTGCGACACCCCGAAGAAATGTTATATTCCGCTTTGCAATTCGGCCGATTTTCCTAAAGAAAACAAAGTTTAACGACACCGCAAAGGAATGCAATATTTCTTTTTGCAACACGGCCAAGTTTTCGAAAGAAAACGAAGTTTTACGACTCCACAAAGGAATGCGAATCTTTCTCGCAACACGGCCGAGTTTTCGAAAGAAAACGTAGTTTTACGACACTCCAAAGGAATGCGATTCCATCTCGCAACACGGCCGATTTTTCGACAGAAAATGAAATTTATACCGCTACGAAAAGGAATGCGATTCCATCTCGCAACACGGCCGATTTTTCGACAGAAAATGAAATTTATACCGCTACGAAGGAATGCCATATTCCTTTTTGCAACACGGCGGATTTCTCAAAAGAAAATGAAATTTATACCGCTACGAAGGAATGCCATATTCCTTTTTGCAACACGGCGGATTTCTCAAAAGAAAACAAGGTTTAACGACACCCCGAAGGAATGTTATATTCCTTTTTGCAACGCGCGGATTTCTCAAAAGAAAACAAGGTTTAACGACACCCCGAAGGAATGTTATATTCCTTTTTGCAACGCGGCGATTTAAAAAAAAAGAACGAAGTTTTGCAACACCCCGAAGGAATGCCATATTCCTTTTTGCAATTCGGTCGATTTTCCTAAAGAAAACGAAGTTTAACGACACCGCAAAGGAATGCCATATTCCTTTTTGCAACACGGCCGAGTTTTCGAAAGAAAACGTAGTTTAACGACACTCCAAAGGAATGTGATTCCATCTCGCAACACGGCGATTTTTCAGAAGAAAACGAAGTTTTGCGACACCCCGTAGGAATGCGATTCCTTCCCGCAACATGGTCGATTTTTCGAAAGAAACGGACGTATATCCAGCGGCAGCTGTCAAGAAAATACCAGAGACCGGATGACGACCAGATCCGCCGCGACGCCGGCGTAGGAATCGTCATAACCCGAGCGCGGGACCGCGCGCGGAATGCCGGGAAACCTTAAACGCCCTCGCCCCGGTGCGGTGGGAAAAATGTCCGGGAAAAATGGCGCGCGTCCCGGGGTGAAACAAGAACTACCGGCTGGTCGCGAGCGCGTAATAACAACAGCTCGGTACCGAGAACTATCGGAGCGTTAGTTCCACCTAAGTAACTCTCTGCTACATCGATCCTAAGCACGCGGCGTCGCATAAATAGCGAGGGTACACGACGTTTCACGTCAAGCTTAGCGGCGCGGCTTAGAAAAAGTGACAAATGGCCTGACGAAGTGCTGTCCTTGCGGCCATCGAAACCTTCCCTCCTGTCACGGGCATATTAAGTATGGACTACGCATTCTCTCTCTGGGCTACGTCCACCACGCAACTATTTATAGACGACAGACCGACCGACCGTGATAGAAATGCCTCGCGGAGAATGCCGTGTGCCTTTTCTTTCCCCTTTTTTCCCCTCACTTTCTTTTCCCCCTGTCTTTTCTCCCGGGACCCAGACTCTTCTCGGGGCCGGATAACGAGCAGCGCTAAATGGAACCGGGCAGCGCTAATCAGTCGCCGCTTGTTCCACGATGAATGAATCCTTCATAATTCCGCGCCGGCCGACGAATCGCCGTGCTTCGCGGAATATCGAGTTAATGTAACCATAGATTTGTGCGTGAAAAATGGTAATGGCCGGCCAGCAAGAACCACGGCGGGCTCACACGCGATATAGCGCGGCCGCGTGCGTGAACCGGGCAACTACCGGGCCCCGTTGCTTCTCTTCCCGGCGATAAGTTACACCGGGGCCCGTCGATCGTAAGGCGGACAAGCATCGCGGCGTGGAGGCTCCGTTTGCCGTCGCAGCAGCCTGGAAAAAGTGACAAACAACCCGGGTAGGTATCGTCCGAGCCGCGAGGACCTCTCCGTTCCCTGGCAAGAAGCGCATTAGTGTATGCGCCGGCGGCGTTTACCTCTGCCGTGCGCGTTTAATTAACTAATTTATTTAATTGCTTAACGATTACCTTTCCCGACACGAAAACGTGTAATTTATTTTCGCCGCGTAACGAGCCGATCTGCCCCTGCCCCTCGGGCTTCTTTATTTCCTTTTGCTGATTACGCGCCGGGTTCCGAGTCCCGGCCTGTCGCCACGGCCGAACCAGCCTTCAACGGTGTTAATTCTCATCGATCCGGATAATTGATCGATCCTTCCGGATTCCGCTCTTTCCATCCATTTGCTTCCGCTTCTTTCGCTGTCGTTTCTTCGACCTGAATGATTCTATTGCCGCGACAGGCTGGAGGAGGTGATCTAAGTTTCCGATAGTAGTGTCGAACGCGTTGTAAATTAACCACGAGTATGTAACGATGGTGACAGACCTGCTGGAAGTTGCAGGTCAACGGGACCCTTGGGCCTCATGGACCTTCGGTGCTATGCAGGTGTCAAGGGGTCTGTTTTTGGATTAAAATGACCTTCTGTTTTGCGGAATAAATCTCTCACACGAAATACAGCAGAACGCTTTTAACCCTTTGCACTCGGTTGTCCCCTCTCAGAGGACATTAAAGTTTATTAGTGATTAAGAATAATAATAAAAAAATCGAATAATAACTTACTCCAGCATAACTTTTTGAAAATGTTTCTCTGGACATGGCAGAAGAAATCAAATCAAGATATAGTAAAATTACTAAGATATATAAAAGAGAACACGACCATCCACATCTTCGGCAAACATTATTCCGAGTGCAAAGGGATAATTATTAACCCTTTAGACTGGAGAAGCGACTGAGAGTCGCTATTTGTTTATATAGTATAATTGTAAATAATTGTAAACGAAGTAATTCAGTAGTCTAACCTAGACACGTGCTTTACTTTTTTCATTTCATCGTTAAAAGTGTCAGCGAGAATACGAAGATACGAGGAAAGCTTCGAATTGTTGTTGTTCACCACGAAAAAATTCTTCGAGCGCTAAGGGTTGACCCTTAACTTAACCCTTTGTAGTTCGAATTATACTTCAATTTTGTTACCAGCGGTCCACGCTTTTAAATGTTTTATCTGAAATTTATTTCGACTAAGAAATACAATTAAATATTGTATTTAAATTTAACAATTTAAATAAATAAAGGAAGAGAGAAATTCGATCAAGTGTGATGTAGTTTTCAAATGTATATTTCTTGAAACAATTTCCGGATGTCGAGTCACATTTAAATCTCTATTTTTATATTCGCGTAAGTGTATTTTTCATCGGAATTAAAGTTTACGTACTTGTTACTGTACAACTGTATACAGTCACTTGTAGATTGTTTGGTTTATGGAGAACGTGTGAAGTTTGGAAGGTTATTCGTGAGAGAGTGGGGTTTCATTTAGGGCAGGGCCATTTAATTTCGTCAATTTATTCCTTTATGATATGTCAAAAAGTCTCTTGGATAATGTGAAACTTTGAGTATTCGAATTGTAAATATTCGTGTTTTTTTTTTATTATTATTATCCTTTCTTTAAGAAAGGGAGGAGATATTTATATAATAACAACTAGAAAATTCAAAACGTATTATATACTACCGTAATTCTGGTATTTGTTTCGTTATTTATAGGACCCGTATCTTTCTCTGTTATATCATATGAACGCTATAATACGGTGAGTTGTATCGAATAACTTGTTCTTCTTGTTTCTCAAATCACCTAAATCCTTTTCCTGCTGCCATAAATACTTCACACCGAGAAGGTACATCTTCATCGGCCCAATTCTCACAGTTTAGAATGTCAGTTTCGTATTGCAATAATAGGAAAGGTATCAAATTGAAGGAAGAAAGCATGTACCGTATTTCTATTTATTCCAATAGCAAGGAACATAAACGATAAAACATTTTGCTTAGGCATCTAATACCGAAAGTTTTAGATTATTGCTATTTTTCACATAAAATTTTTAATATTTCTTTAGAAATGAGATACGCGATATTATCTTTTCAATAGTATTTATCCACGTACTTTTAATTTCTTCTACTAAATTTTAAAAGAAGCTTTCACATCGCGCATCCTTCTCGCGAAATATTATCCAAAAATATAAGTACATATTCAGAAATGTCTTTGAGAATCGAAGATTGTGAGAATATAGAATTATAGAATAGAGAATATATAATTCCAATCGCATCGACTCTACTTATTTTTCAATCTCATCTATAGCTTTAGTTGAGATAAATTCAAAAGAAGCTACTCTATCACGTGATTCTCAAATCAGATTGCCATTTTTCTCTCAATGTACGTGTCTTATTTGAAAAATTTACAAATGTCAACTTGAGAAATGATTGTACGACCTACTCAAATTGTATTGACTCTATGCATATTCTCAAAGAGCCTCTTCAAGAGGTTTTTCTATCATACGCTTTGTAAATCAGGTTGCTATTTTTCTCTCAATGTACGTGTCTTATTTGAAAATTTTACAAGTATCAGCCAGAGAAATGATTTTTGCGACTTGAGACACGTAATGACACCTATTTTAATTATTCTATGTATATTCCAATCTTCTCGTCTGTTTCTTCAGTCGTGATAAATTCAAAAGAAGCTTCTATATCAAACGATTTCTAAAACAGGTTGAAATTTCTCAGCCAATATACGTGTCTTATTCGAAAGTTTTACACATGCCACTCTAAGAAATGATTTTTGCGATTCAAGATATATAGTGCCACCTATTCTAATTGTATTGATTTTACCTATATTTCAATCTTCTCATCTACTTCAGTCGCGATAAGTTCAAAAGAAGCTTCTATATCACGTTATTCTTAACACTAGGTTTACGGACGTTTCTTGTGTACCTATCTTTATGGAGACTCGTCAGATTTATTGGTAAAGAAAATCACGTATTTTCATTAAAAAGAAGATCATGAGTTTAATTTAAAAACAATTACAATATTAACAAACTTAATATATGTTAATTCTATCTATTAATATTGTATAATTGGAGTAACCCGCCCGTCAAATTGACGGGTCACGTAAACCTAGTGTTAAATCAAGTTGTCATTTTCCTCTCAATATATGTACGTATCACATCCGAAAATTTTACAAGTATCAGTCAGAGCAACGACTTTGGGACTTATTCCAATTGCATTGACTTCATCTACTTCAGTCTTACTAAGTTCAAAAGAACATGCCCATCTAAACTACATCTCCAATACGAAAAGATCTAAACTATCCCTTCAAAACGACTGCAACAAACCACACGCGATTGCTGCTCGCCCCAACACTCTTCATTCCCTGGCAACATTGTCACGACATCGCGAAACTCGACGATCCCGTCGTTACGATCTGCCGACACAACGATTTCTAATCCTCCTGCCATTCAGTCGCGTCCATCTAAATATAACCTCGAATTGATACCTTCGACGACACTTCGATTACCCTACCACCAACGACGTCTCGTACCCGAGAGCAGACCCAAAGGAATCCGCGTAGCCAGCTTATACCTGCGAAAACCAACTGGAAATTACCATCTACCCGACCTATTACGTAAACCTTGCCATCGACGCAAGCGGATCGGGCTTAATTCATCGGAGCGAGGACGATATTCACCTGTAGCCNATCTACCCGACCTATTACGTAAACCTTGCCATCGACGCAAGCGGATCGGGCTTAATTCATCGGAGCGAGGACGATATTCACCTGTAGCCACTCGGTACGCGTGTACACGCGGCTGGTATCGCGAGCGGATCGTCCGCAGGCGATCGCGAGTCGAGGCCGTGGCGGTGAAACAGCTCCGTGGCTCGAAAATTGGTATTCCCCGGTAGGTATGAGTTAGCGGCATCGGTATGTGGGTATTATACCTTTTGTATTCCGATGTGACACGCCTCCGTCACGTTTGCGGCCGTACAACGACGACGACGACGACGACGACGACAGCGTCGGCCCGGGCACGGACGTATGGGTGGACAACGATAAGAGCGTCTCTCCCGTTGCCGCGGACTCCACGTACACCCACACGTACGTCTCGCAGCCTGCCACGTACTTACGTGCACGCGCGCACGGACACGCGCGCGCGCACACGCACGCGGCGAGAGGGCCCATGCGGATGCCATACGTAAAGGCTCACTGGTAGCCGAGTACCCGGAGCCGTATGTACGTTTGAGAATACATTATGTAAGCAAAAGGTGAAAAAAGGCCCGTGGAATAAGCCCCACCAGATTCTATCGAGTCGCGTCCCTCCGTTCTACTCCCTTCCAAGCGCCTTCCTCTTCTTCTTCTGCTCTTCTGCCTGCCGCGTGTTCCTGTACCCCCGGAGCCCGAACATCGGGCCAGCAGCAGCATCAGGGCATAGACCTTCGCTCTGTTATACGTACGCGTATATGTACGTATCCGCCGATACCGATGTGGCCTCGTGTATGTATGTATATACACCGAAACCGAGCCGCTGGCGTTCGAAAGCTGAGGCAAGAAGGGATGCAGGAGAGAGAGAGAGAGAGAAAAAAAAAGGTGAAAACAATGCATCCTGGAAGCGGTCGGACAAACTCCACCGCCGCGCCGACTGGGTCCGTGGACAGGAGAGAGAGAAAGAGAGAGAGATGGCAGAGGGACGAAGTCGATTCTTCTTGTGGACATTGAAGCGATACCCCTTCGATCTTACGATTCGCCGATTAGGAAGCTTCGATCAGAGGCCAGCTGGTGCACCGGGGCTCTTTCAATGGCCTCCTTTGAGAGCCACTCTTGGACCCTGCTGCCCCCTATGGGGGTAATTGACGCGATGCGTCCAGAGTTTTCAGCTTTTTCCACGTCCAGCTACGTTTCTAACTACTCTCCGATCGTCTGTATCTCGTTTCAGAGAGGCAGTGGGTGGAGTTTGTTTGTATAGGTCCATTTGGTATGGAGAATCAGAAGTATTTTGTTTATTATGTTTCATTTTTAGGGGGACAGTTTGTTGCGACGATTCGTTCTTCGTACGTTCGAAGGATTTTCATGATAACGGTACAGTTGGGGGAGGAGTTGATGATAATATCGCGATACATAATGTATGTGTACGTATTGCATAATGGGTGATTAGGACGGTGACTAAATTGTGGCTCACGTGAGCCAAGCGTGACTCTCCTAGGTACTTAATGTGACTCAGTCAAGGTCTGAAGCTCGCAGACCTACTAAGGATATTAATAAACCATTCATGAAAGAGAGACGTTGGTATATATGATGTATATATTATCTGTAGTATATACAACGTGTCAAACATCTGAGAATTAATAGGTTTCAGAAATCTATTGAAATCGATCGCAAAAAGATTAATCGTTTTATTTAGAAATACGAAATTGACATACATATATCTTCTACGCTTCCACATATAAAAATAACAATTATACCACATTACGTATTTTCTTATAACTTACAATTTTTCCATGTAATATTTTTTCCTGTGGTTTGAAATAACAGAGAGGTTTAGGTGAATAGGCTGTATACGTACTAATTATAAAACAATTATAATGTACAAAGTAGTACCGCTGTATCTTGAACGACAAATTTTCAAAAATTTCTCACAGACTAAACATAACTTAAACCCTAATCACTGTCTCATTCCGCTATACTCACATAAAAAAAGTAAAATAATTCTCACAGACTAACATAACCTTAATCACTATCTTATTCTGCTATACTCATATAAAAAAAAGATATTAAATAATTCTCACAGATTAAACATAACTGCAATTACTATCTTATTCTTCAAATACTCGCATTAAAAAAACTTTAAAAAATTAAAAATAGTTCCCACAGGTCAAAAATGACCCTAATCACTATCTCATTTTGCTATACTCACATAAAAAACAGAATAATTAAATAATTCTCACAGATTAAACCTAACTCCGATCTCTATCTCATTCTGGTATACTCACATAAAAAAAAAAAAATTAAATNTAACTGCAATCACAGACTCGTTCTACTATACTCACATAAAAAAGAGAAGAAATTAAATATTTCTCATAGACTAAACATAACCTTAATCACTATCTCATCCCATTATACTCATATAAAAAAATTAAACAAATTAAATAGTTCTCACAGACTAAACATAACCCTACTTATAATTACATTTCATTACTACTGGTTAGATCTTATTCCATAATACTGACATGAAAAACAAAAAGAAAGAAAGAGCATTCGACTCAAGCCTTGAGAATAGAGTAAATTCACGAAATTAGATCTCATACGAGAACTAAAAACATCGTGTACTTTTCCATAACACTCTATGTGTGGCCACCACTTGAAACTTTGGCGCTTCCATACTATCACCGTCATGCCACAAGTGGACAAATAACAAACTAATCATTATTACCAAAATCACACAGCCACTCTATACACGCACTCTCACTTCATCTCCGACTATAGACTAGCTCACACGCTACAGCTGTAGACTCATAATTTTTATACAATTTTGAATCTACCACGTTTGTATTGTATATTTTATATTACGTCTTCATGTGTTTGTTATTAAATAAATAAGTAAATATATATAAAATATAATTCACCTCATTCACATAACTATTTGAACATAGCCATAAACGCTATATATGCCCAAAAATACCGCCACCTATGGAGAAATTAGCGTACGAACTTGCCCAGGTCCCTCTGTGTAGCGAGAGTAACAAGGTACTCGCATAATATCGCAAGAGGGATTCGTCAGCCTTCATCGCTTCCTCGGACAGCCACGTTGCATGAGGGGGGGAGCATAAATCTCGGTAAAAAATGCAGCCCCTTATTTCCCTCGTTTGCGATTCCACGGAGGCATCGGTTGATCCACGAAATCCGAAATATTCAGAAGCCACGCGTGTTCGCTGGCGCGCGTCGGCGATCACGTAGCTTTCGTACAACGAAAGCCTGTCTTTGCCCTCGCGAGACGTCTGGTTCCTTCGTTTCCACCGTGGCCACGGTTTTCGAAAAAGCTTCGTCGTCCGCGATGCCAAGCCGCCATAGATTACCGAGATTTAAAAGGACTCGCGAGAGTAACCGGTCGAGATGGGCAGTAAACCTTGGGCCATCGACGTCCGACGTTTCTTTTCTGTCCCTTTCCACCTTTCCCCCACTCTTGCCCCATGTATCTCTGTCTCTCTCCTCGACATAGTGCCTCCGCTCTCCCGTCTCTCTCTAACCCGTTGGTTACGTCTTTGTTTCGGTGCGCTCCTATGATAACATTGTTCCGGTTGCAGCGCACCGTAGCGGCCACTTTTTTTATTACGCTCGGCCGATAAAATCGCGATATACTTCGTTGGTCCGCGAACGCTATATTTCATTTGGATGGCGCGGTCGTACGCGTTGCGGGAGATTCAACGAGTCAGCCGGAAGATAAGGGTACGTTTTAATAAAATTCCCCGGTACCGGTCGCTGCAAGTGTATCGTATAAATTGCTCTTCCTATTCGTATCCTAGGTTTTTAACCCTTAACGAACGAGCGCATTTTTCTAATACTATGACCAGTAAGTCGACGGATTTTTAGGAAGTGCTTCATTTCCAGAGCGAGAAAAGATGCATAATTAATATCGCTTTATTTGATTTTATGAAAACTTACAGTAATAATAGGTAGTATATGAACAGATGTATCCGTACAAAAGAATACTGAAGTGAAAATTTCAGAAAAATAATAGGAAT
>NIJG01000063.1:11461-44301 GCA_002201625.1 Euglossa dilemma
AAGAAAATACGTAGTTTTCTTTACCCATAAATCTGACGAGTCTCTATAAAGATAGCCACACAAAAAACGTCCGTAAACCTGGTGTTAAAAACACACTGTCAACCGACATTTAGCGATCGATATCAATGTCGACGCGTGTAAAATCACGAAGAAAACTGCTATGCAAAATTCAGTAGATAGATACTGTGCAAATAGATTTATTAACGTGCATATGTAACGATTGCGTTTTCGGTGTCATAGTATTCAATTTACCATACGTGGTAACCAATGATGAAATTTCGAACGAAGCAGATTTTGTCCAAAACTTGGGCAGATGGTACAAATGGTAGAACAGTTATGGCACGAGTATTTTCTAAAATTCCTCATATTCTATTGTATACGAGCACAATTTACCTTTTGGTTATCAAAGAGAATGATCTTGAACATATTTTGCGTACGTTTATAATAGACTTGAATGTGATAGGCAGTATAGTATAGCGGAAAGGAAAATCAGGGAAGAACATTTGTATATACTGAGTTTTAAAAGAATAAAGTAACAATATATATCTTTATCGTGTACATGTTTCCATATGCGAATGATGAAATTTTTGTTATTTACTTTACACGATCGATGAAACGTTATGTGTACTGGTTAACAGTTGAACGTATCTCTATGATCCAACGAAATATATAATTTTCTCGCTACGCTGTATGTGTCTCGCTGTAACAATATCGAACGATGCGATTCATCGTGAAACATTATTCTCGTTAAGCAATAGAGGTACTCGAGTCTTTAGAAACACGTTTTTTATTCAAAAAAGTCTAAGGTCTATTCACCGTCGTCTCGCTAAAAGGAAAAGTTGTTCGATTTCAATTTCCTTGAAATACCACGGTTCGACATTTCACAGTATTTCATAGATAGACTACGGGATGTATGGCTGTACAATTGATCGTATCGATATTTGTGATAGAACGACGCAAATGTATGAGCGGTATGGTACGATGTGTGTCGCAAAGATGGCAAATAACACGTTTCTCATTGTCTCTCTTTCTTCCGCAACTTATCATTATCGATCATTCGCGATCGAGATGAGAGTTAGTACGAAAAATAGGCTTGAAGAGGCTGATAGCTTTCAATGAAAAACGTGGACGCGTGTTACGCTAACGGTTGTTACTGTAAAATTGCAAGCGTTACGTTTGTCAATCACGCATGATTCAAGTCAAGATCAAAATCTCTACGAACAGTTGGCCTTGGATCCGTGTACTCGTTGTAACTTGACGTAAAACGTAACCGCGGTGATAGTAGTGGCAAGGATGGTAGTGAAAAAGAAGGAGATGGTGATGTAAAAGCCGCTATAAGTCATGCAAACGTTCATCGTGCTCCTCGAGATTTCTTCAGCGGTGGTCTCCGTGATGGCAGTTTCCTCGAGCTGTTCCAAGACTTGATTGCTAGCTTGGCTCAAATCGTCCACCATGATCACTTTGAAGCCTCGAGCGACGCGTATCGGATCAGAGAGTAACACGGCCGAAGCGTTTGATGTCGTGTTCGGCGGTGTATACCTTATCGATCGTCGCCGTCTACCTGGTTCAATTTGCTAATCCGCAAAATAGGTTTTAATACACTGTAATAGATGTAGAATATAGTAAACCGACGTACAGTACGTAGAATTACCTGATTCAACTGAGGACATGGTTCGCAATCGGTTTTGCAGAGTTCCACGTTGCATTCGATGTACAGGTCCATCACGTCGGGGAATTTGAAAGCTTGGAAGTACGCGTACGCGATAATCGATGCCCCGGTGTTTCCGGTGTCCTTGGTTTTTTGGAACGCTCCGAATAATTTTGGTTTCAATATGCATCCACTGTCGTCCGTCAGCTGTATCGTGTTGGCCAACGATTCGTCACGAGCAAGACAGTCGCGTACCTTAAAGTTTACGCGTTCGTGGCAAAGGTTAACAAAGGTATTCTTCAACGAAACGAGAGGATTAACCCTTTGCGGTCGTATTTCTGCTCTCAGCCACCAAAGCCTTTTTACCGTTCCGGTCGTATGTCTGCTCTCAACCACCACAGCAAGGAACCATACGAATCCTATACTGTATGCATTCATGTATCAATTTATACTTTTTCTAAACGAACCTCAATGCCTAAGGAACCTATTGACGAATCAACGCTCGCCTTGCAAGACGCAGTGGCAAGTAAGTCATCTTTAGAACGTAACGAAATCGAAAACGTTTGACGATACCTTGTAGAATTCCAAAGAATATTCTATAAATTGTATTTAACAGTAATTAGATATTTTCTCTTCTTAAAATATTTCCTAATAAGTCTCCAAAATGGCGAAAAGAAAGTTAGCTAAGGTGTCGATAAGTCTGACCAATTAGCAAGTTCATATCGTTTTATGAGAACATCGTGCAAATGGTGCCGAAAACTTTTTTTCTGGGGATTGGAGGTTTGTGCAATAAATAGTTACATTTTATATATGGTGTCAGCTAGAAGAGAGAACAGGACACCTATGACACATTTTATGTTCCTCCGAAAATTGGTGGCACAACTGGTAGGTGATTTTTGTGGTGAAACAGAATCAAAACCAGGAAGACCATCGACATCCGGTAAGGGAGAAAAACTTAATGGTGAACTGCATATATTGCGGCATTGTGAAAATGTAAAAGATAAAGATCGTTGTGTATGTTCAAACAGAAAGATTAAGGACGGAAGGCACCAAACCAATTATTTTTGCGATACATGCACTCGGAAACCAGGCCTGCATGTTTTAGTGATGTTTTGAAAAATACCACACGATGGAGAATTATAAAACATAATTTTTACACAAAAACATATCACTAGACGACTGTATTGAATAAAGATATATCTAAAGTTCCCCAAGAATTACTAAATCTTATTTATCCATCGTAATCTTAGGTGTTATGTATTCCTGCTCTTTCGACGGAAATTAATTCCGACCAGTACGATACCCATGTTCAAATTTAATACGACCGCAAAGGGTTAAAAGGAAGCAAAAATACCTGGAGATCGAAACCAGGATCTCCTTCCACGGAGACAACCAGAGTCATGGTCTCTCCGATTTTAACGAGTCCATCAGCGGCAGGCGCGAACGGTCCTCTTCCTACTTGAATATCTAACTTAGCCGTTGCCGTGTCACCGCTGAAGGTTACTATTTCTTGATTTAACATGTCCACGGAGAAGTTCACCGTCAAGGCCTTGTTGATGTTACCTTCCCAGAGGCAACGAACTCTCCGCACCGTGTCCCAAACTTCTTGTATACCCGGTTCGTTCTGAATGAAAAAGAAGAAGCGATAAAAATAAACGACAGGAAAGTTGAGTAACAAAAATGTCATCGAAAGAGATTTACCTGTAGAACCAGTACGTTCTCCAAATAGGCTTGACCAGCTTCACCGGCGAAATCGTTAATGAATTGGGTGCCACAGGAATCCAAGCTCACCGTGAACGAGTATTTCGTCTGTCCGGAATTTTGCGCGACGTATCTACATTCCGGATTCGAAAAGAATCCCTGCAAATACGCGTATGTGTTAATTCGTGGTATGATTTCTAGGATAATTCATGGATAATTAGAAAATATCGTTAATCACCTTGGAATAAATAACTCCGTCGAAAACACGATTGAACTCGATGTTGATCGTCATCATAGTCTTGCTACACTGAACATCGAGAGCATGAATGTGCGGCGGATGTTTGGAATCGTCGTCTTGGGCGTCGTCCTCGCCTGTTGCTGTTCCAGACGCACTCGATCCTACGATAGCGAATAAAAAATTAGAAAAACGAAGAAAGAAAAGACGAGCTACTCGAAATACCTTCTCCCGTAGGCCTAGCGCTTCCGCTGGAGGTTTCGGAAGGTATAGCAGCACCGGAGGAGCTGGATCCGCTGCCGGTGTCCGGAACCGGAAACGCGCTACCAGGAGTAGAAGAAGGGTATCCCGATGGAGAAGGATATCCAGCCGCGACACCGTGGTCCAACGAATTAGCCCCGGCATCGGCAGTCGGGTAAGAAGAACCTTGACTTCCGCTGGGATAGCCGGCAGCGGACGAGCCGCTGACAGAGGATCCCTCGACGGATGGAACGTAGGTAGGACTTGGTCTTTTCGTCGAGTAACCGTACGTCGTGGAGAAACCACCCGGTGTGGAGAAGGTACCGGCTGTAGAGGTACTAAAGCCCGGCGTGGAGTAACCATAGTTGGTGGAGACTCCACCGGGAGTAGGATAGCCAGGTTGAGAGGTTTGAGAAGTCGCGGGCGGTCGAAGAGTGGAGGTGAACGGTGGGAAAGCGGAAGAACCAGCGTTGGAATAGGAGGATGAGAGGGAAGGTCGGGGTTTGTAGGAGGATGTAAAAGGCGATTGGTTGTTCGGCGGAAGATAAGTCGGTCTTTGAGTGGAAAATGGTGGCGGTTGGACGGTGGTCGATTGGCCGGATGGAGACGGTCTTTGATAAGGGTAATTCGTCAGCTCGTTACGAGTAGGAGTCGCGTAGGTGGATTGTTGCCCAGTGGATGGTGGTTGGAAAGGTCGAGGCCTTTCCGGTGGTTTCTGAGTGCTGTACGGTGGTAGGTATCCTGGAGGATCCGACTGCTGACGAGCTGTAAGAAGAACACCGAGATTACGAGAGATTACCACGCTGCCAATTAGTCGATGTATCGATATCTACGCTCGTCTTTCTGCTAATCCCTAGATCGTTAGCAGCGCCGTTACGCGTGCACTATTCCTTTGTTATTGGAGATTTGATGAAACATCTAGACTATAGGTGCGTGTTTTCGTGAGGTTCTATGAACGATATGCGGTGAAACTGATAATAAGCGTGCATCGGTGAGAGTCCGCATTAAAGTATGGTTAATTGCATTCCGAAGATAACGGTTATAGTTCGAGACGATCGTATCACGATCGACGTAATTACATCCGCGAAAGTATCTTAAGCATGGGCCACTGACTCGTCCAAATATCAGGGTACCGTTTGTATTTCTCTTTAAAACGGAACTTTAACCTCTTCAGATCTCTCCGTCTTATATCTGTACATCCATATGTAATACGTATGTTTAAATTCTCGACCGACAAAGTAAATTACATCGCGAAATGTACGTCGGACGTGACTGAGATATTTCGTGCACAGCAACGGCAGATTTAATTTGTCCCGCGGTAACTTCCTAATTACGAGTAATTGGCAATTTATTCGGTACTGGTTTCGACGAGCTGGCGTACATCGCGAACAGGATGGGAAAACGGTCGTCGGAGGGCTGAAGAGGTCGAAAGAGAATTGGCGAAGAGACGCGAAATAGAGGAGAAGGAGGCGTTGTCTGGAAAATTCCACCGTTCGATCTACGAGATTTTGCTGCCGATAGGAGAAGCTGCATCTGGAGAACGTACGTTTACGTGCGCCCTGTCGGTAGATCCCCTGAATCCACTCTAGGATATTTTGGGCCATCATGTCTGCGGCCGAAACCGGAGCAGCTCGCTGGACTCTCGAGTGCGCTAATGGACGTTAAACGATTTGATGAAATTCGCTGGTCGTTACCGAGCGTTATCGCTTTCTTTCCTGCCGATCGATCGTAGTCAGGCCAAACTCGACCAGTACTACCCGTGTCTTTCTTACCAGCTGCTGAGGAGGTTTTCACGAACAAGGCATGTCTTCCGTTGTACTCCTGGCTCGCGGCTACGGCCAGACCAGCTGCGATCACCAACGTTGCGATCTCCTTCATCCTTTTTATCTGTAACGCCATGTCTTTTACGCCTCGTTCCGTCCGTGTCACGTATAATATCGCGACTATGTTAGAAATATCGAGCAGAGTCGCCGGTACAGGTAGAGGGAACCTTGAATATTTCGCGCGTAAGTTTCAAGGATGAGAACTCGTACTCTACTTGGTAGGTAAAGACAATGGGAAGGTTACTCGGTTCGGTTCTCCTCGACGCGCGAGACGAAAAAGAATAATTCGCGTGTAAAATTCGAAGCTGACACGCGAATTGCGATTATTAAACTCTTCTATTTTCAGGGATGAATAAACGCGTAGATTGAAAGGCTAAAAGGAGATTGGCGTTGCGTGCGATTTGGCGGAGTTAGGCCTAGCCTCAGCTCGGTTTCGCGTGGTCCCGTCGTTCGGTTGCATCTCTCGTCTCGTTTCGTCATAGTTTCGACAGAAAGCTTAACGAGAGTATCCCGGAGAGTACAATCGCTAAATAGTTTTCTGGTGGCGAGAAAGGCCGTTTCCACTATTGTTTCGCTCTTCTCACGTACGTCGGTGTTGGAACGTTTCGTCAGATCTGATTACGCGAGGGGTCGCAATCCTTTTTGGTCCGTTATCCGACTGGTAATTCGGGAGCGTGGTCGAAACTCGATCTACAACTCGGTTCACGGCTAATTAACATCGTGTCTTTGCAGCGGTTGCGCGAACAGCAGACTTTCCGCTTCGACGTTATTCCCCCGCGAGTCAAAGAAGTTTCGCTTCTTCGCTTTCACGTTTATTTTTCTTTTCTTTCACTCCTTGCGCCTGGAATAGAATCGAACGTGGCAGAGAAAGTAAGCGTGTTTATCCGTTTGCGAATGGTTTGCATAGGACTAGTGCGAATTGGGAGTTTTCGCGATACCACGTTGACTGGACGCGAAAACTCGTAGCTTCGTTGGACGAATGAACGCGGTTCTTCGTCAGAACCGACGAAGAGAAATCGACGATCGACGGTGATATTGGCATTTGAGAAAAATCTCGCGACGAAGGAAAAAGGGCGGTAGGATTAACGGATGGTTTCTATTCGTGACTGGAATCGACAGGGTAGAAAGTATGGCGGGAAGAGGTATCTCGGAGGTGTTCCGGAGGGAAACTCGATGCACTGTCGCTTTCAACGGCGCGCAAGTTACGAGCGGAATACCTGGCTAGATCCGGATGCTTTCCATCGATATCTGAGATTCGGTTTAACGATAGCTAACCGACGGTGAAACCGAATCGTGACGCGGTTACGATCGGTGTTGCGCTCGTGGCGCTGATAGCGTTCGTGTTCCGATCTCGTCGCGGTTCTTCCCTCGGAAACATCCGCACGACGTCCGTCGTTCCTCGTCCGGGCAAAGGTTCGAGAAGTTAACCGGCGAATCGTGCTCGACCGAGGTGAAAGGTGAAAGTCGCGCTGGCCTCGAGGATCGGAGACGTTGCTAATACTCGTGCACGGTCGACGCGACACGCGTCCAGCTTCTTCCCTCTATCCATCTCAACCGATATTTCATTATTCTTCCATTATCTTTCCGTTATTTTTCCCTTCGACTGACTACCGTAATAGAACTTCTTTTCGCGCCAATTATGTGAATGCAAGGAAGAAGAGCATGGATGGAATCGCGCTGAGAGTTGGTTAAACGAGCTTCGAAGAATATTCGTTGGAAGTACTTGGGGGGTGGTAGCTTGATTACGACTCGGGGAAGAATGGGAAGGAGAGGGTGGTGGAAACGCGTGCTCGAGGTAATTCGGATGGAACGCGGCGCGTATCGCGACCCGATCTCACATATGATCTCGCATATGATCGCACGTACTCGCATTTAAACCTGGCGAACTCTATTGCGGTTGAGCGGGATGAAATGGAAAACGGTATGGTAATCAAATACGTGGGAGCGTCCCAGTTTGCAAACATTTATTTAGAAATTAAAAGAAGATGAGCGAGTTGCGCAAACGAGATTGCGATTATTAAATTAAATTAGAGCGGAGCGAGCGTGATTTCGTGCCTGACTCGTAATAGGGAACCCGGATCGAGCGATCGAACGCGTCGTTCTGCGTATCTCGATAGTTTCGACGCGATAGAGAATTAAATCGGTTAATTTCACGCCTGTCGTCTTTGCGGATAATTCTGTTAAACAGCTTTCTATCGTTTTATCCACGGTTTCGTACCGCCTTTTCCGTTAACATCGAGAAGAGGAGGGAGAAAGCCGAGGGAGAAAGCCACCCCCGATATTTCCATGCAGAATTTGATTAATGGATTTGGTTGTCGAACTCGGGCAGCTTTCGTGTCGCGCTTCACGGGAAAAATATTTTTCGGAAATTACCAGCGTCGTTGCGAAACACGAACGCGCTTCCCTGAGACCTTTTTCGTGTCGTATCAATTACCATCGTAACGGGAAATTGTATCGACCTTTCTCTTTTAATCCTCGAATTTAATATCGCATTATTCTACCCGATTAATTAATTACACGAGTCGAGCGATTACGGACGCGTGCATCCCGGTGGTAACGGAAATTATTCCCGCGAACGATAGAAATCGGAAGACGGGGTAACGCGTTGGAAGTACTAGATTTTGGCTGGCTTCGTTCTCGATTCGTTAAATTGAAGGAGCTCGATTGCGGTCGGTGGAGGGAAACACGGTCGCGTAATTATCGTAGGAAATTCGCGATGTTAGCAGTGTAACGTGCACTCGAGATGCTGCGGTTTCGCTTTGACGTTTCTACGCCTGGACTTTTCGAGCAGACGCGGCAGCTTAATACGTTCGTTATCCGGATTTCGTAATAAGAAACACGCCAGACGATGACTGTGCCAACCGAGCCCGACGCTAGGTGGTTGTGGATGAAATTTGACTTCGTTCAGGCGAGGATGTCGAACTTTCCGCGGCCGTGTACGCGAAATCGTGATTCACGCTTGAAAACTTTCGTTGGGTCCGAACAAACGTTTTCCGCGTTACGCAAAAGCCGTGTGGATCGGATTCGTTAGTGGACCACCGGTGGACGAGAAGCGGACGGTGAAAGCAAGCGAGAATCTTTCGACTGTTATCTATTTTCGGAGGTAGAGAAGCGAAGGAGAATAGTGGTTGGAGCGGTATCGTACGTTAACCGTGCTAACGAGAGAGGAAACGAGAAGAGAAGAGAATAGAGAAGAGAATAGAAGCGGCGGGAGGTGGTTGCGAGAGATCTACTAGTGAAAACTGGCAGTTACGTGCGATAGGTCTGGGTTACGAGGACATCGATTGCCTTACGCGTCGTGAAACGCGGTGGTGCGCTCGCGCGAGCAAATCGTTCCTCGTGGTTTCTACTTCGCAATGTCAGCCGGAGGCGAATCTGCGACGAGGTCGAGTCGAACCTTTCCTAAAAACCGGTAAGCGAATATCGTCGTCCGATCCTCGTTGCGCTCCTCTTTGTCTTCGGTACGCCCATCTTAATTCCATCCAATCCACCATCCATAGAATCATACGCTCCGTTCCACTCCCGTTACTTCTCCAAACTTTTTTCAGATGATATTTCGCGATAGCGATAGCAGTAGCGGTAGTGGGGATGCAATTCTCCCAAGGATTAAATAATACTCGCGTAATGGCAAGTGTAAGAGAGTGAGTTTTCGAAGATCGGCTAGAAGACTCGGTATCTTCTGGAGAAGCGTAGGCGCCGGTTAGCGATCGATGATTTTCTCGACGAATTGCGACAACGTTAGAGTCGCATGTCGCAACTGGAAGATTGTCCGTGTTTTTCAGAGGGAACTCCGCTGTCCCACGTTCGGGAATGTCCTAACGGTCAAACCTCGGTTAAATCCTCGAAACGAGCTATTGCCATATCGCGTGAATACGTTTCGTAGATGTTTATCGAAAGAACGGAATGTTGCGAAACGTAACGAAACGAATCTCTCCATAGTATAGATACACGCGATAGTTTTCGCGAAACGATATTCGACGAACGGAAGAGCCTAAAGGATTAATCGATCTCTCGCGATGGACGAATACGGACAGGGACATGGATTTTTCGCGAGAAATCGGCCGTCTTGCGACCTTCGCCACGGAGAAAGCAGAGAGGATTCGATTCGCCAAAAGCATCGGTAACGTTAGAACGCGATCCTCCCGTTTCGTTTGTTTACGATCAAACGGAATTACGCGTCCGATTACGGCGACGTCTCGGAACATTCTCCTTTCCTCTTTCCAAATCCGACGTCGAACAATCTCCCCGCCGTTTCGGTTTTGGAAAACTTTCCCTTTTGTCATTCTCGATTGTACGCGGCTTTCTCTGTAAACGCAGACGTCTGCAGGACTCGCTGCAGGCAAGGAACAACTCGAAACAAAGATTGCCACATCTACGCTTCAAATTCCTCTTATTCGATAGAATTACGTAATCCGATTGGAAGACGGAGGAGCAAACGAATATTTCCTCGAGTACTTCGCAACATTCCCGGCGAAGGATGTCAAAGGTCGCGGAAAGCGAAGAAAAGTCAAAGCGTGCACGTGACAAAGGATGCGACTCGCATGCGTACGACGCGTAGACACGTGTGCGTCGAATGGCCGTGGTCCAACCGCGGTTTCCTCGAAACATCGCGTCGATGCGATTTCCAGCGATTTCCAGCGATGCCTCGCGACGCGACGCTCGAATAGAACAGTTGTTGGCCGTGCGAGTACCACTGACCTAACTTTCAACGTGCAAACGCGCAAACCGCGTACGCGCGACGTGCACTTTCTTCGAGATCCGGTCATCGAAATCAGCCACCTCCGTTCTGTCTCCCATTTCCCTCTCGCTTATTCTCTCGTTGTTCTCGCGTTTTTCGACCGATCGGTCGCGTTGTTACTTCTCGGCAGTGACACTCGCGCGGGTACGCGTTACGCCGACCAAATCCTTACCGCGCTGATCAACCACGATGATTCGTTGAAAAGAAGTTTTCGATCGATTGCTCTCTCCGATCGTGCACGCCGAATTATCGCACCTGCTACACGGGACCACGCGATTGTCGGTACGCTCGAAAATGCCGCGAGATTCCACGTGGCTCTAACGTTTTCTCTATCTGCCGACGCACCGACGCGAATGGATAATGGTACGAATTGGAAAAAAGGAAAACAACGGATCGATGCTCGCGCTTCTTCATTCAAAGTTCATCCAAAGTTGTTATCGTTAAGAGTCTGGAAAGGCACAAAGAGGAGGCTTTAGTCACGAGTAGGTATCAATCATTCTGTACACGGAACGTCGCTTTCTTCTTCGCGGTATAATGAATTTGTATCTCTCCAAGTTTGGCGCGTTTTCTATCGCGCGAGAATTCGTCGAGAGCGTTGGTAAACCACGAACGTGGGTAAATTCACTCGGTCTCCTTAGGAGGGAATTTGTAAATATCGCGGACTACGTTGCGCGAATTTGTCAACGTCGCTTTCTCCGCGGAATTTGTTTGTCGGCGCGCCGCGCCGCACGGTCGTTCCGCTTGGGAGTGTAGCGAATTTTCGGCGGGAAGAAAGAAAAAAAGAAAGGAAAAAAAAAAAACGTGGATGGAAATGGATGGAACGCGAACGAAATTGAGACACTCACCTCGGAGCGAAATCCTTTTCACGGGAGACGAACACGAAGCCGATCTTCCCTCGCGATTCGTCCGGAAGATTTGCGTCGTGCGCACGCTTGTGAGAAAGGTGAGAGTGAATAGCTGGGAGCATCTTCATTCAAGCTTTATATAGGTATTGTACCCCCTTTCCTAGCCGGTTCGTAGAAAGAGCGTGCCATCACCGTAGCCCACCGTAATTCTACCGTCAACGGGAGCAACATCGGGCCAGAAAAAACCGTTTCCACCGACGAAATTACCTTACGCGAAACCCTGTTCGATTTTGAACAGCTGCTCCGATACCCGAACGATCGGGAAACACCAGGCTTATAGCGAGCAAAATCGCGAACTCGTCGAACCAATTGTTCGAGAAGAACGCATCTCCGGGAACGAGACGAATTAGTCATCGATTCGAGCATCGAGTCTATTTCTCGTGGAGCGAATCGAATCGTCCAACCATTCGTCGCACGATCGATGCCATTTCGCCTGTCGCGTGTATTATGCAACCAACTATTATATCGGCGATTGCTCGCGACAATAAGCTTGGTAGATGGTGAAAAAAAAGGTACGTCGTTTCCATTGATTCCTCGGTTAAATTCGATCGAAGGAATGGCGGTTATTTCGCAAACCCGTTTTCAGAGTTCTCACTCTACGTACCTTTATCTCGGTAATCGTCATTCTCCTCGACCTCCGCTTTTTTCGCCGAAACTCGGAAACTTTGATTTTGTATCTAGAAATCCTCGACTAGCTTTGGCGAATTCTGTCTAATCGTGGGGAAGATAATACCGTTGGAGAAGTTCGTCGCGGTAAGGCTTATCTCCGGAAGATAGCGACGAAGTTGGAAACTTTTAAAATGCACCGTTGTTACGAAAGGTTAATCGGCACCCGTCGAGCTTTCGTTCGAATTCTTTCCTTTGTGCCTAATAAGTTGCCTAATCGCGTTATTTTTATTACGGCTTTCTACCGGGACTCATAAGATTTTAACGTCTCGAGACTTTCGAGATTTATTAAGACATTGCATCATAACCGCGACGGCTCCAGTCCTTAAACGGTTCCTCGTTTCCTTCGTAACGGTTCGAAACTTGCCGCGTTTATCGATAACGATAGCGTCGGAAATGAAACGACCAACCGAGGAATTGCACTCGGGCAAAATTTGAAGGATCCCCGAATTTCGCGAAACTTTTCCGAGCTTTTAAGAACTGTTACGTTTCCGTGCCTCTCTAGCCACTCGGTTCCACCCGAAAAACTTGCTCGAAGGGAAACGGCAAAGTTTCTTTCCTTTTCTTCCAGTTTGAGCTTGCCAGTTACTTCTTCGAATATTCAAAGTGACGTTCAAGTGGATGTATCAAGTCGATGCACTCTGTTATCTGCGTTTTAACAAATCGGTATCGATGCAGTCATTTCGCGGGCTGTATACGGAAAGAGATCGAGATAATCATGGACATTGGGAGTAATTACGCTCGATTCTGCGAGCAGCGATAAAAAATCCGAATTCCCGTGATTACGGAACGTACTTCGAAATACATCGAGGCTTCATGGTAACCGCAAGGCAGCCATATTAGCCGAATTAATGAGAAAATGCCAGGGTATTAAGTACGTTGCCTCGCGAGGTCTCACGTGCAATTGCATACGGTGTAGTTGTTCGCAAAACAACCAGCAAAAGCCTCGCGATTTACTGCTTTTCGACTTCAGTTCCACCTTTTCCTACAGTTACGATCTTTCGTTATTCTTACTATTTACGACTCTGCTCATCCGTTTCCTTTTTCTTTCCTCCTTTTTCATTCGTGATGTTACTATTATTTTGTACGACTCGATTTTTAAGAATATTTTTAAGAATATTTTAATTTTTAAAAATAGGATTGTAGAAAAAGTATCATAGACGCGACGAAAGACTAGAATTTCATACTCCCCGCGTTTGACTCATGGAAGCGGGTGCAAAAATCAATGGAAAGGTGAAATATTTTTAACGTAAATACTCGCGTTAGTTCGTCCGGCTCTCGTTTAATTCGGCTGTGACGAGATGAAATATGCAAACTCTTGGTTGACTAAAGCAACGAAAGGTACGAGTCGAAAAGAATGAGAATATTTCAAAACGAATGGTATCCTTGTGCACGAGGATGAAAGATTCGCGAAGGAGAAAGTTTCGCCGTAAAATAACACCTCTGTTGGTAAAAAGATATCGCACAATGGATTCTATAGAAGTATTTAAACGTATTTGGTACGAAGGAATTGAAGAAATATCGAGAGCAATTGATAAGGAAGGGAATAGAGTTAAACGCGAGATAAGAGAGGGAAAGTAATTGGAATGGTTTGCATAAGGTTGGTAAAAAGGGTACTCTACCTTGTTGACGTTTCTGGAATTACCGTCGGTTCCCTTGGAACACCGGTGCCACCTTCGCAGGAGAGGATAAACCAAGTTTCTCCATCGAGTGGCTCAGTAAACGATGTTTTCTTTCGATCGTAACGAATCGGCCGTAGGATCGTTCGTTCTCGTCGTGTATGCAAGCATTTATTTCGAAATCTTTCGTCCACGAAGATTTTTCTGCAGTTGCTTGCGGTTAGTCGAACGGTTTAACGAGGTTACGAAGAACGGTAGCGTGTAAAACACAGATGCCTGTAATTCAATCGCGAAACTACTCGGGTTAAGCTAAAAGTCCAGTTGAACGAATCTGGTTTAAAGTTAGTATCGCACGGCAGCTAGAATCACGTAATTATAATCGCTTGCAAACAACTTTTACCATAACGATATCCACGTATTTCAATAACCTTCTCTCTGTTCCGGAAGTCTTTCTTCTCGCAATTTTTCAGTACTTTCCGCTTAACGGCCGTTTTACGTATTTAGTGCCTGGTGAAGTAGCAACGATAAACTTTCTACGTTCTCTGTATCTCGTACGTTTGCGAATTAGAAATATACGAGAATAATCCGATCATGCCTGATAAATTGTCGATGTATTTGACGCGTATCTAACGAGATAAACCGAAACAGTCGGACTCTCTCGTATCGATCATCGATACGATTTAACTTCAACGAAATCAAGTTCGTTTAAGACGCGATTAATAGAAGCATGATTAAAAAGGAGACGTACCTCAGGAACGTGGTCACGAAGGAGATAGTCGATCGTGTTGCGGAAGCTGCAAGTTATTACACGTCGGCGAGTTGCGAATCGGTCAAAGGCTCTATCGCGAAAATAACATTAACGCACGATCAGACTCCTCGTTTAGGTTTGTGTACAAATTAGTATTATTATTCCCGCATTATTACGCGCGACAAGAACGCGTATCGCGTAATAACGTGGAGCTTGTGAAATATTTGATTTTCTAACGGCAGTGGGGATAACGAATAAGACGCGGCACGCGGGGAAAGAAACGAGGTGAATTCATAATCGATAATTTGTAATCGAAAGAAAAACACGGAGTAGATGAACGGTAAATGAAAAGGTGTCCGAAAAATATTTCGCATGTTGCGGGTAATTAACGACTAATCAATACGATCCAGCCAAAGTAACGATGATTCTGTGAGCGTTGCGCATTGCGCGTTGGGCGTTTCGCGTTGCGCGTTTCGCCTACGCGTTTCGCTGTGGACAGCCGCTCGTAATATCGGCAATGTAACGTTGTCCAGAGGGAACAGAGTTAGCGTGCAGGCGTATTTGCGTTTCGTTATGAAAAGCATCGCGAGAAAGCGACGGCGTTCTTCTTTGTACAGCGGTTCCAGTCGTAAAACGTTTGCGTTCCCCTGACTACGAGCAACACATTCGTTGATTAATTACGCATTTTCTCTTCGCGGTGCCCGACTGGAGTTTGCATAATCTTGCGGCCGACAGCTGGCTCGTATCGAGTCTAGGAACGCTTTGAATGTTTCGGCGTGGCGAACAAACACGTGACGTTCGCTCGAGATTTCGCGTGACATCGCGTAGAGCAGAAAGGGCTGCTCGTTGTGCACCTAAAAGACAGAATTACAATTACTCTTAGGGCACGGATACGGAATCTCGTTTGCTGCTTTAGGTAAATATTTGAGAAAAAAGACTACCTGCCTTGGGTAGTCGCCTCGGGCATTTATTTCGAAGTAAAAGTGAAACGCTTCTTCGTCAAGGTCTCGAGGTTTCGAAGAGCCTAAGAAGCACCTG
Source organism: Euglossa dilemma (assembly GCA_002201625.1). Classification (NCBI taxonomy): domain Eukaryota; kingdom Metazoa; phylum Arthropoda; class Insecta; order Hymenoptera; family Apidae; genus Euglossa; species Euglossa dilemma. The sequence continues at coordinate 26,823 of NIJG01000063.1, forward strand.
TTCTCGCGAGAGAAGTCGTTTCGTCGTTGGTTTCAAATCTCAGCCCCACCGGTGAATTCTTTGCTACGAAGTTTTTCCTTTCTCGATCCACGTTCCTTCTGTCTCCTTCCTCGTTCCGTCTTCCACGTTCCCTGTTCCTCGGTTCCTTTGTTCGTAGGGAGATTCGATGACGCGTAATTTTCGGTCGATAAAAGTGAGAAACATCGGTTACGCAACGCGACGGTTGATGGTGGTCCGCGGCAAGGTTTACCGTCATTCGATGAAACGAATAGCGAGCGACAGCTGGCAGCACCATCTCGAGAGTCAGCGCGTTCGTCTGATCTCGAGTAAACAAAGTGGATCGGTTTTTCCCAGTCGTCGTCTTCAAACGGATGATAGTTCGCGTGGATTGCGCAAATCCATCCAGCGTGGATTAATACCGGCGAGTATCGCGCAACTAAATGTACGCCGACGCGGTTAATCGCCAAACAAGCGGGACGAAATTTAAACGACAGAAACGAACGACCTACGTGTGCATACAGAACGTGTACGTCCTATATACGACACGACACACAGACTCGCGTTTGTATACACGTAAGATGTAGCGGCACAGTGCTCCCCAAGCGTAACCGGAGTCATGCATAAATCATAGAAAAATCTTACCCTCTTCTTTTACTCGACGATGGACACTTACCTAGCTTGTGCAAGGATTGCTTTCCAGCACGGAGGATTTTTTCAATCTCCGAGATACAGGAGGGTGGCAAGGCGCCGATACAGACGAGCGTAGACGTTTTACAAGGAAACTGTAATAAGACGTCTCGGTAAATATAACCGCGCGGTTTAAACGTACCTCCTTGTCCTATACGATCGGTTTATTTGGAATTTAACGTTGCGAACACGTAGACCTGTGATAATATCGGTTGCGTTATTGCAAAAGTTTGGCGAGCTATTGAAGGTATAACGATCAATACGACTAGCCGCGGTCGAAAGCGAGTTCGGTCGAGTTTATGGTTTAATAAAGAATAAAGAATATCGGGATTGAACTGGACGGTAGGAGTCGAGCGTTCGATGTTTCTCGGGGCGAGGAAGCGGAAAAAGGACGTGCAAAACTACTAAGGACTGTACGCATCGAGAAAAGAAGAGCGAATCGCCTCGATCTGTTTTGTCGAAACAAAAGCGATCGCACTTCTGCCAAGACAGTCTGCGTCTCTCTTAACGGTCTTACGATCTTACGATCTTACCTTCTTAAGCATCATTTTTCACCGATTGCTCGAACAATCGCGACAGCCACCCGACTCGTGCACCGAACAGTATCCTCCACGCATCCATCCAGAACCTATCGGTTTCCTATACAATCGCCATCCAAGATGCCGCGTAATTTATCCGAGGCGGACAGAAAGAAAAATCAATTCGACAAAGAGGAACGAGTTCATTTATTGGCTATAATGAAGCAGTACGCGCCGCTGTTGGATAAAAGTGCTTCGACCCTGGCTCGTAAAAAGATTTGGACGACCATCGAGGACGAGTTCAAGAAGGCGGGATTCACTCGTAAAACTTCTGCTCAGTTGAAGAAATACTGGCAAAACTACAAGTATCATTGCAAAAAGGCCACCGCATTTGGAAAGGTATTCTCATGCAAGTTTACATCTTACCGATCCGAGCTTCCGTCGCGTCTCGACGTTTCTTCTTTTTCTTCGAAACTTCCGAAATTTTCGAAAACGCGTTTAACCACGATACGTTTCAGGATAATAAAAAGTACGCAGAGACGGAGGTGAACGAGAGCCTTGAATGGAATCGATATCAAGTTTTCGTGGAGAACCGATCGCCGAGCAAGTTTTCCGAAATGCCGGCAGCTGTTCGTTCATTGGCCGATCGTTTGCATAGGTCGCCGATGGAATCGGATTGCCGATTCGGCGAAGCCTACGAAAACGATGGACGGTCGACGTGTCGGAAATCGAATTCCTCTGATGCCTCCGTTGGTACTTTTTATTTTTTCTTTTTCTCTTTCGCCCCTCTTTCGCATCGATTCTTACTTGCTTCAAAGTTTCCTCTTCTTTCCAAGTCCACTCGATCCCGATTGGTTTCCTCTATCCACCTAGCAGACTGTTCGGTAGATAAACGATCCGTATTGGTATTTTAAGATTTGTCACGAGTGAAAATGGAACAAAACGAGGAAGAAACGACGTCCGAGTATTGCAAGACGGAAGAAAAAGACACGCTGGGAGATCTGAACCTCGAGGAGGATAGCTTGGAGGAGAAAAAGGAGATCTTCGTGAGCGAGGATCGCCTGGTGTCCTCGTCGTCGTCGAGCAGCGCCTCCGAATGCAAAACCGCGAACCGTATCGTGGTGTCGAACGCGAAAATTTCCAACAACAGCGTCACCGTTTCGGTCATCTATCCGGAAAACGATAACGCGTATTTCCCTACGAACGACGGAGTGCTGGACGTACATTCGAACGCTGGAACGATGTCTACGAGGAGGACAGGTAAAGATAGTTGATTTCACGGCTGTCCAAGACAACCGGATCTTTCCATTTTATCTACTCGTTTTAGTACTTTGACACTCCGATGCTTTTTCCATTCTAGCGGAGGACTCTTGGAACGAGCGAGCGCAGAGATCCAGCCGTTTGAATTCGATAAAAGTACACGGTATGAACGCTGCATATGCAACGAGGTTCGGTTATCACGATCTAGTAGAACATAGTAGCGAGCGAACGCGTGTAAACGAAACGAGCGCAAGTAGGATCGAATAGAATAAACGACGTCTTACGTTCTTACGTCTTGATAAGACGTAACCGATTAACCGTTTGTACCGATACGTTTATAGATGGCGAAGAATTCGACTCGTCGGAGTGCAACCCGAACGACGATTTGCCGCGTGAAAAGCAGATGGGGGAATTTTCGAAAGAAGATCGAGAGCTGATTGGGACGGAAAGCGACGAGAACGACGCGAACGCCGTTAAAACGAGGAACACGGCGAGTCGAAGCGATCGTTTCGAATCCAGAGGTTACGTGTTTCTGACGGATTATCGTAATCGATTGAAACACAGGTTACTTCTGCAGCAGCTCGAGGTAGGTTGCTCGAGGAAATTTGGAAAATGGGAAAGTGGTTGGAAGAAAAGGCGAGAGATAAAGTTGTTTGTTCGGTTGCAGACGGAGGAGAAACGTTTGAAGGTAAAAATAGCGGAGATGGCGGTACAAGAGGTACAGCTGAGGATAAAAGCTTTGAGCGAGGACATGCGAAGGACGGAAGAATTGCATCGGTTACGTTTGGCACGAGCAGCAGCGGCAAATGTAAATGGTCGAGTAGCGGAATTTCTAGAAAAATCCTGAAAAGGTGGAGGGTGAAAAAGGAAGGTCGCGTTTACGTGTGCTCTTCAAATTATTTTTATTAATCACCATTATTATCGTGTGTTACGATGTCGTCGTTATTTAGAAAAAACGCATGGGACCATACAAAATAACAATGCGCTTAGATTTTCGTGGTAACCGAGCAACGTATATCGAGGTCGCGATATTCTTCTCGCTTGTTTCCGTCGTTGATCGATCGAACGACCGTGTATCATCGACGAGATCCGACCAGACGTGGATCGTCGATGAATTACGGAACGGTAACGTTATCGCGCAAACAAGAGATCTCTCTTGCCTTTTTTTCTTTCGATCCAATCGTAGCTGTCTCTCGTTTATTTCTCTACTCACCGCAGTCGCGATCATCGCAAACCCGTCGTGTTTATTTACAAGTTTGTCCGTTTCGTTCCCTGCCACCTCGTAACTAGCGATTTTCCTCGTATTTAGTGATTGTTAATAATTATCACAGAAAGTTCGTAAAACAATGACCTTGACGTATGTTCGCGTGTAAGTTCGTTTGCCGTGTATACGCGGGTGCGCGCGTCGTGTCTTTCGTGCTCTTTCGTGTATCATCGTGTACTCTCGTGTTTCTGTGTGCTGGCATGCGTGTACGTGTTGCGTGTAATCGAGAATCGTCTCTTTTTCGCTGTCTTTCTTTCGCGTGGTCTCTTTCGTTTTCTCCCCCCTCTTTTTTTCTTTTTTCATTCGTTTTCTCGTCGAGCGAGAGAGTACCGTACGCGTTCTAGACGGAAAAGTTTGTCACGTTGCTGTAAGTAGAGTAACGGTAGATTAGCGTTTAGTACATAACTAGCGGTAATAGCGATACGAGTATAACAGCACGCATTAGAATAGCCCCTTTAACTTTGCAGCATTTCAAAATATTAAGTTACGCTATAGTAGAATAGTTCTTTTGAATCGTACGCGTAAAGAAGTTGATTTTCTTTTCTTTGGAATCGTCAGAATACCTAACGAGTGAGAGTAGTAGAAAGAGAGAGAGTGTGTAAAGGAGAGAGTGTAAGCGCGCGCGCAAGAGGGAGAGAAGTAAAGAAAAAGAGAAAGAGAGAGAGAGAGAGAGTGAGAGAGAGAGGCGAAGAACGGTTTAACGTACGGACCGCGTTTCGCATTTCATTCTTCCGTTTCGTGAATCATTCGAAAAGATTCCGATTTCTTTTCGTATCGGTGCAACTGGAAAAGCTTCGTGTCGTTTCCCAAACCAAGGGCAGGACGTTGTAAACCTTATAAAGCCGTTTTGATTGTCGCGATAAAGTTGCCCGTCGAATGGAATTCGCACTCGATATCCTAAACAGCTAGCTCTCGCCTCTCACGACTACCGCGTTTCCATTGCGTTTACGAGTATCCATGTCAAATGCTTTTATTCCAGAGCCGAAAGAACGTGTTTCCGCGAAACCGACGTCGAGTTTTAAATCTCTTTTCTTCCCTCTCGATCCGCGTCCGATTTATTCATTTGTAAGATATCTATGGGAACGAGTTTCCGTTACGATGAACCGGCGAAAAAATTTCACAAACGTTATCTCAGATGCGCGAATGCACGTATTTTCTTCCTCTTTGTTTCGAGTCGCCTTCTCGTATCTTTTCTTTCTCTTTCTCTCTTCCTCCCTCTCCTTCTGCCTCTCCATCTTCTCCTCTCAAGTCCAGTTACCTTGTCTCGTGTCATTAGCGAGTCAAAGAGAGGAGACTGTAGCTCGACGAAGCATCACTACGAGAATTTTACACGGAAAGCAGCTAGAAATCTCAGCTAAGCGAAAATCCCTTTCTTACCGTTATAATTCCGCTTGAAAATGTAAAAATTACTTAATTAAGTCAACTGTTAGTTGGTGATTTGCTGATATACGAATGAATAGTTTAATCCGATTTGCGTGGATCGATCGGTGCCGAGCGGCTGCTCCGATGCGCGTGGTCCGCGGCTTCGACCATCCACACCGAATTATCGGCAAATGTCGAGGTGAATCGGCGATTCTTACCCTCCAATCCGTTCCTTCTTTCTTCCTGCCGCGTGATGCGGATTTTCGCACTTGCCATCCACGCTTCTGTATCGCGGATCGAACTTTTAATCGAGAAAAGCGAAGAATCGAAAATGATGCTCGAGAAGTGAAATTATTCTGAGAATCGTAGGAATAATCGAAACGATATGAATTATGAAATGTCAATTAAATCGAGGGGCCGTTGAAGTATACAGATGTCGAGATCGAAGTCGAGATCGGCGTCGAGAAGGTTAAGAATCTCCGATAAGATAGATGCTTGACGTCCGGTCGATGCGAGCAACGACGATATTCCGACAACCAAACAATCGCGTTTGTTCAATTGTACGAATAAACGTTTTACAAGGATTAGCGATAAACCGAGGTTGTACAGATTAGCCAGACGGCGAATGCATGGACGATCGACTGACCTGGAGTCGTTACCCCTGAATAAACCCTCGACGGTTCTTTCGAGAGTTAATCGAGAGTTAAAGGTAAAGTTTGCCGAAGCGCTGTCGATGGAAGAAGAAATCTCGCAACATCGTCGTGGATTCGCGATCGGGCCGGTACGCGGCCACCTCCGGTGTGTTACGTCTCACCACTTCTTCTCGCGATTCTACAAAGTCGCTTCGTACCATGGATTCGACGAGTTTATAAATTCATTCCGCCGCTTGAAAATCTCTTTATCACCGGCGCTAACAATGTTCTTCGATTATTGCTACTGTTTGACAACGTTCGACGAGTCATCGACAACTTTCGTTCACTGGCGTTCGTCGAGGCGTTCTCTTCGCCGTTCAGAGAACGCGTCGCGATTCGTTGGAAATTTCGTGATATCTCGAGATATTTCGCGATTTTAACATCGATGATGTTTCCATTTCGAAAAGCCTGTCCGACGAGTTGCCGAACATAGCACGCATACAGGTAATATAACGTCTCGTTACCTTTGTCGCACGCGCGAATCCACATTTCTACGTCTACGCGTTTTCGTTAAAAATCTTTATTTCTCTGCACCGTACAATCGAACGGTATAGCGCAGAAGTTCGCGTGATTTCCAAGGAACTAGAGTAAAACGCTAATCCTACCTAAGATCGCTTAAAGTTTCTTTCCCGCTACGGATCGCAAGGTAGATCAAAAGTTTACGTTCTAATAAGAACAACTTTGGTGTACGAACGACAAACGAGACGTTTTATCGTTGCAATCGCTTCTCCCTCTCTTTCTCTCTCTCTCTTGGAAAGTTTCCGTTCTTTCGTTTTCTTTTAATCGTCCCGTACGTGCTGTCGTAGCCGGAAATCGTTCGACGGCTAGAAAAAACGGGCAAAAAATGTCTTCCGTATCGAACTTTTAGCGGACACGAATTACATTATCGGACGCAACAAGTGACGCGTCAAACCTTCTAGGTGTCGCCAAATATTTTCCACCTGTTTCGCCGCTCTTTTCATCGCGATAACGAATGACAAACCCGGCGATCGAGGATTTGCGAACCGTACGAAACCGAGGACGAGAAGACAAAGAGAAATATCTCGATGTTCCGAGCAAAGAAGGATCGCCGATTTTCTCGACGCATCTGTTATTTATCCTCTACTTATACTCTGCCATTTTACGTCGCTCCGCTGAAATTTACGTAAGACCATTGACACGAAAACGGCATTACGCCTCGGCGTTTCAACGCTGCGGAAACGTTTCTTCTTCGATTTGGGTCGTACGCGCGCCATTCCGAACGATTTTTAATCCCCGATGTTTCGCTTTCGCCTTCTTTCGAAATATAGCCGGATGTCGAGCAAATTTTCTCCCTTGGGCAAGATAGAAAGACGGTGAGAAGGAATGAATAACGGGAAGTTTGTGGATACCGAGGGATTTTGGAGGTGAGATCGAGGATTGGACGGAGGTGGCGCGTGCTTATTCGCGCGAACGGGAGTTTGGTCACTAAATATTTGTTGGACTGGGAACGGTGGATAGCGTGGATGCAAATAGGACGCGATGGACGCAGTCTGACGCGGACGAATCGTACGTTACGGATATCACGGGAATTTCGCCTCGATTTGTCCGATTCAAGCTGGAAGATCGGCAAATTGTACGGTGAATTTTGACGGGGTTTTCCGAAAGGGAATTTTTCGCGGAAGAGCGAACGACCGAACGGTGTAGGGCTGATGTAACGAAAGTAGGCCGATTGGATGACCGAACGAGAAAAATAAGTGGAACGAATTAGGCCTGAGAGCATTCCCTTCGATTTATTTGCCCGAGCTGTTTGTCTCCGAACTTTCCGAACGACCCTAATCCCGTTGCCGCGCACAGAGGTGCTCCTGCTATCGTATAATTTTTCCGCCGGTTATATAGTCATACCAGCGTCGAGACAGCGACGACGGCGCGGCGTCGGCGATGATATAGCTTACGTAATAGCGTAAACGATCCACGAAGGGAATATTCGCGTAAACGAAGGAGCCGCGTAGGCAGCGTAAAGTTGGGAAAAAGTTGGATTCCGAGTGGAAAGTTCTCCGACCCGAGGGCTCGTTAGATCGAACGCGAAAAGTCATTCTGGTACTTGCTCGGATCTTGAGAAAGTTCCGCAAAGCGCAAAGGACGTTTCCGTCCGTCGTTGATAAAGGCTGCAACCTATAACCGCGACCCGGTGAAACGAGGAACGCTTCGGAAAACGATTATCGCAAATCAGCCGGAAGAATGGGAGAAAAATGTGCGAACGAATTTCGATTCGTCTCGAACACGTAACCCGCGAGGAACGTGTTAAGGCTCGTAAGGATTTTACTGGAATAAACGAGAAGGTCGAGGGCACGAGTTTATGCAAATTGCTGCCAGAAATAAACGCGATCGCTCGAAGAAATCCACGCGCGGCGTTGTTGCGTAAGTTGGTTTATTAATGGGAAAATTCCACGGAGAAGCGAAAAACGGCTCGCAAACAAACTATCCGCGATCTACGTCATTTGCTTTGTTATATGTTTTTGTTTCGGACAGATCGATGTGCCGTTAAAATGCCGCCGATTAAAATACCAGTTCTATAACGCCAAAGCGTACTAACTGCGTAATCAGGTGAACCGAAGGATAATCTAGACTAAAAAACTGACACAATGTTCAAAAAAAAGAAAAGAAAAACACAACCCGAATAGATGTACATCGTTTCTTCGATGATACGAAAAAAAATATCTCGTTTGATTAATTTTTGCATAGAAGAGACCACGGTCGATCACTCGGTGCGAAAGAAGGAAAGCGTTGCGTTGAAGAAAAAATCGCGTTTCTCGAAAGAAATAAACCGTAGTCGGAGGAATTTGAAAGGAAGATAGGTGCAAGGTGTAAACGGAGCTGGTAAAGGAGGTTGAAATCGGTGAGGTGGCGAACGAGGTCCGAGGGTGAGAGTAGGCGGCGCGAAAATGCGCGCAACTGTAACGAACCCTCGACAAGGGACACGCGCGTTAACGAGCCGCGTGCTCAAACTTCGTTTCACCGCGTTTCATCGCGTTTCATCGCGTTTCACCGGGTTTCGTCCTGTTTCGTCGCGTTTCATCCGGTGGCCAGGCGTGTTGTGCGTGCCGCGCGCGTCATGTTCGTCCAATCGCATCTTTTTAATCGCGTTCCGACGCTGCTGGTTTGCGGCATCGGCGAATTAATTGACTCGGGAGCAGCGAATTCCTCGTTTATCCCGATTGTCGCGGTTATTTTCCTACTCGATCACGAGACTGCGCGATAACGCGCGACTCGAGTTTGGTGCAGCTTCCTTCTCTCCGGCAAAGTGTCCCAACGATTCGAAATTGCTGTTCGCAAAGGGAGGCAAAGATTCGTTTGAATCGGAAGGCAAACTCTTTGGCGATGTCTCTTTCCGCGATTGCTCTTCCCGATCGCTTTGTTGTCGCTGAAACGAGGAACGACCTCGACGGAAAATGCAAAGAGCGAAAAAAGTCAAAGAGTATATCCCGGTGATCGGCAAGTTTTTCAAACTCTCGCTCGTTTCGCGGACACCGATATTACCCTCGTCCATTCTCCTTGACTTTTCGCCGATTCGCGTATTCTCGAAGAAATTCCTTCCTCGCTTACGGGTGGACGGTAAATTTTGGATCACGCCCGTGCTAAATTAACTTTTCATCCGTTTCCGTCGCGCTGGTACACGTTGCAGGCGGCGCGACGCTACGTTACGCGACCGAGCGAGGGTGAAAAAGTGGAAGCGATGGCCAAGAAGAACCACCCGAGAAGAATTCAGCCCGGAGATAAAACCCGAGTAAATTCACCGACGTTCTTCCTTTTCGCCATGTTCGACCGTGGCCCGTAATTTTCCTGAATCTTTCATCCGCTTTCTTCCTTTGCTAACCGGAACTTCCTCCAGGCGTAACTCGATCGACTGATCCTTTAACGAGACACGGATTCTCCACGTATACGCGTAAATACGTAATAGTTTGAAGAAAAATGTAATTCCACGAGTAATGCTTCCGCTGAAACGTTTCCTTCCTCGCTCCTCGCCGAAATTGTACGTGCGAAGAATGCACCACGGTAGTTTGCAGACTTGGTTGAAAATATCAGGCGATTCCGCGAGACGGCTATATCGCCTCCCATTCTTTCCACGCTTCCACCAATGCGTTTTTCCCATCCCGCCAACTTTCGTCTCGTCAACGCTGATAAAATCTGCCTTTACCGCGACAAAGCCAAAGAAAAACCAAAGAAGATGCAAAAGATCGTCTTTTCGATTATTTCCGATCGATTTCTGTCCTTTTCTTTCCGGCTTTCTTTACACTCGTCCTTTTCCTATTCCTTCGCGACGCGTTTCGCGAAAAGATAGAACGGATCAATGGAACATCCCATTTCCCTTTTATTTTAATCGTTTCCTGTCTGGTCTCGTTCGTCCTCGTGCTTTCCACCCTTTCGACCGACGTGTCCAGCCGTTTCACTTTTCGTTTCGAAGGCGAAAGTAAATTCGACCAAACGTCGAATTTTCCAAATGGCTGGGTCACGATTTTTCGTAACACGATACGATATTTTAGGAAAATTGCCGAACACGATTTATTTTCGAGAAGAGCGTAGCCTATAACGTTGCCTGCCGTATCATCCGTTCTTTTCCTCGACTAATCGAGGTCTCTCGTCTGTTCTCGGCTACACTCGACATCGCTAACGACGCTCCTATCTTTATCCTAGCTTATGCAGCGAGAACGACGTATCTGTGGCGGAATTAGTTTCCGTTCGAGATTTCGTCGAGCACTTGCCGGCAGTTTCGTCGGAGTATCATCGTAACCTCGAGTCTCGCGACTCGTCCCCGTTGTCGTTCGTACACCGAAAGTCCAGAGAGATCGGTGGAATACAAAGATCTAGAAAATCGTCGATCAAGCCACTACGCTCGAGACTTCTACGTTTCTATCGTCGCTATCGCGCAATTTTCTCAACGATTCGTGCAAAGAGAAAGAAACGGTCTCCGCGAGGAGAAAGAAACGGAGAAAGAGATAGATAGGTAGCTAACTAGATAGGTAGAGAGAAAGAGAGAGAGAGAGAAAGGAGAGTGAAAGAGGTTCGCGTCATGTCGATTCGTATCATGTACCTACGTATGCGTGTACGCCGGTCTGCATGGTTATCGGGAGTCACCTCAAGATAGCCGGTATCTCTTATCTGTTGGAGCGATGAAGATTTCTCTCTCTATCCGTTTGGTCGAGCGGACCGAGGCGACGGGGTGAAGGTTCGTTTCGGAATGATCGAGGAATCGTCCGGCCGCGACGGGGCCTGCCGTTACTCCCCGCCTAACGACAACGCCTGCACGATCCTGGGGTCCGCCTTGCTACCCTCCCGGAACTCTTCCAGGGTTAGCTTGTCGTCGTGGTTTTTGTCCATTTGATCGAAGATCTTGTCTACCCTTTTCTGCGGCGTATTCTCGTCCTCCGCCTGCGGCTGTTGTCCCTGAAACACCATACCTTCCCTCTATTAATCGTCCGATACTCCTCCCGCGAATCCTATTCTCCTGAACCCGAACTCGAACCTTCCGGCGGAAACGCTACGAAGCGTTAACCGCGAGAATAGGTATCGGGGAAGGTGGAAGAATGAAAGATGTCCGAGAGACCTTGAGGAAAAACAGAAGCACGCTGTCGGTTAAACCGTCAGTCCCGTCAAAGAGATTCGCGTTGCCCGTGAGCTATCGATTTCAGCTTCGTCGAACAAACAATAAGCATCGCGGCCAACGCCGCAGAATAGCCCCGTTCACATCGATTCACAGTTGCAGAACACGCTGCTGCGAAGTGTTTGTCGTTTAAACTAGACCATTCTTTCCCGCGGAGTTAAAACTGCAAACACGATGTTCACCAGCGAGCTTATTACCTTTCTACAATTTCATCGGCGAATTTCTCGCCCATTTTCTCGCCCATCCTCTGTTACGCGAATTTATAACCGTGTAATCCGCGATTGAAAATTAAAGACGGTAGGAAAGCAATTGTCAGCGGAATCGATAACGCTCGGAACTCTTCGGCTACGCGAATTTAGTACCACTCCGCCTCTTCTTAATACCAATTCGAGGCACTCGTTATCGGAACATTTTTTTCTATTAAACCGTCGGTGTAATTGGCACGGAAAAAAACGATGGAAGTATAAGGGAAACACACACCGAGCGTTAAGGTAACTCGTTTCTGTTTACTCTCGTTCGTGATTCCGTGCACTCGCTCGTACACACACCGGTGTTACGAGCTCTGTTGTACAGATGCGCGTAACGTGCCTGCTGCCGAACCTCCTGGGATAGTCCTTAATTGGCTTCTACCCCATGAGATAGGGCACGGTGTATCTGTCTACCAAGCCTCGTTACGGACCCCCAAATTATTCCCCCGAGTGTCATCGGTTCCGCGAATCGCCGTCATTTTCGTTTCAAGACGCGGTCAGATCCACGCTCTCTACCGTGATTTTACGCGGAAATATCCGACTAGTCCGAGCGCATAAAACAAAAATATTCGTTCAACGAATACAAGTTAGATTTTTGAAACGCAAGCGTACCGTTTATTCGGTGAAACTCGGGGACGGAATCGATTGGAAAACCGGGGAAAGATTAAGGCACGAGAGGCGTTTAATTAGAGTTTCTCGTGTCGGTAGGTTTTTAGATAAAAAAGGCTAGAAGGAAAGGTGAATTTAACAGGCAGATCTGTCGTCTGGCTTTCGTTCTCCTCGCGATATCGTTCATCGCTCACCGTTACGCGGACCACCTTCCACTTTCCTTTTTTCACCGCCGAGTTTATCGCGGTAATGTCGCGTCGATTTTCACCCCCGATATCTCGGAAGGAAAAAAGGAACTAGGCGGCCTACGGCTCGGTCTACTTTCCCTTCCTCGGAATTATAGAACGATGAACCATAAAAGGTCTTGAGACGATATCGATGCGTTGTCGGCGGAAGGAAATAGTACGTAGTAGCTAGCAGCTACCTGGAACGTTGGTTCCGTGCTCTGGATGGCCGAGCGAATGGCGTGCGCGTCGCGGGTAAAACGTCAGCGAGGTTTGTAATCGCGTAAATTTTTCAGCTGAATTTTTCATGCTCCGGTGGTGGTTTTAGAATTAAACGTTTTTACAATAATGCAGGTATTACGTATTCCGAGGGGAAAGCTATCTGGGATCTCGCGATACGTCGGCTCGAGAAAGAAAGCTAGTATGCCATACGTTTCGTGTATCGTTTACGTTGGCGTACCACTCCGTGGCATTTCACGCAGTTTTCCGGAAAACCGACTGCCGTTGCGTATAACATTTATATTTCTGCTTTACCGCGACATTGCGCGTTGGCCAAGAGAAATCATAGGATTAAAATGTTTCTTTGTCACCGGTGTTCCAGTTTCGACGCGGCTCTGTTCCACGGCTGGGAACACAGAGGGGAACACGAACGGGAACACGAACAAGAACACGGTCGGGAACAGGACGGACCTTCGGAGGATCGAGGCAGTACTCTTCCTTTAACGCGAATGGAACTCACGCCGAGCGTAACTTTTCGCCGAGGTGCATAACTTACGAATCTCACGGTTAATAACTACCTGTGCATTTATTTTTTTACATTTATTCCATTTTTATCTCGTCCCCTCCTAATTTTTCTTTCTCTTTTTTCTCCTTTTATCTCGTCCACGAGCTTCTCGTTGTTTCCCAGCCAATATCGCGCGCTCAAGTTCACGACCCACTTTCGACAATGGCCACGCAGCACGAAACGTATGCGCTACGTCCTTTCTTTTCTTCTCTCCGGTATATTAATTCGATTTCTTATCGCAGCCGAGGCAGAGATGAACGATTCAAGCGAGAAGTTGGATTTTGATTTATCATTGGTAGACGAAGTTTCCGATGGACGCTTTTGAGGGAAGGAACACAGGAGTTTCGTGGTTAACGCGCGACTAGCGATAAAAATGTTTCCGTCGGTCGAGACGGAGGGGTACGTCGTTTGGCCGCGTCGCGACGCGATTCGGTGGGAAATTACCGGGTCGCTGCACGCGGCCATTTTTCCCAAGCACGCCCTTATAGCACGGAAACCGCGTATAATTTAAAGATACCATCGACACGAAAAGACAATAATGACCGGCCGTAAGCTCGATAACACCGATAAGAATAATAACCACGGTTAGCGAGTGGAGAACGAACGCTTCCCTCCTCCACCTTCCATTCTCGGATCTTTCGCGCGTTTCGCGCGTTCCGACAACCGATCTGCGTGTCTTCGTGGCCGATTCGAAACGTCGATCGATCCGCAGACCATCCCACAGTATCCCACGCGTGTTCGTCACGATTATCTCGAGGCACGATTATCTCCGGTTCGATAATCCAAGCGTACCCGACCACTTTCTCGATCGGCGTAATCCCTGGCGCGGCTGGAATTTTCCCGCTTTATCGGCGCCGATGCCAACCGGACGCTATCGACAACAACGAGTTCCCAGACGAGGAAATTCGAACATCGATCGACCCAGACAAATCGTGTAAGTTCTTCTTCTTCTTTGCGTATGGAAAAACAGTGTTTCAATCACGCAGGAAACTGGAAACGTTTGAACGAGCTGCACTCGCGTGGTGATCGTTAGCTCGTCGGTTCGAACCACGAAATTCATCGGCATACCTACCATTGACGAGTACAACGTAACGCGTCGGCGAATAATTATCATCGGCGTATATTCGAATAAACAAGGCACCGCGACATAATTACGAAATCCAATTAAGTTTGATCGCGCCTCGTTATTCGCGCGATGGGACCGGTCGTTACAGATATCGCGGTAATAAGCAGCGAACCGTTTAAGTGGCATGACTACCGGCCCGAAATCGGATCGGGCGATGACACTCGCTAAAATTATCGCGACCATCACGAATCCGAGGGAATTTTTCGCACGCCTGGAAACTGGCGTACTTACCACCATCTCGTACATCGCGTCGACGATGTTGTACATCTCCTCCCTCGTGATGAAACCGTCGTTATCCACGTCGTAGAGCCGAAACGCCCCTGAAAATGAAAGGTACAACTTGAACCTCTGAACCTCCTTCTCTTACCGCGATCACGTTATTCCGTGCACCGACTCGAGAAAAACTTGGAACGTTCTCTCGTACGATTTTACAACTGGCAAAGAAACGGACGACGTGTCCCTTGGTTTTTCAATCTACCCGTCGTTCGAACACTTTGAAAATATACTCGCTTCGTTTCGAACTTCCCGCTATTTATATTCGCAAACTTGTCAGAAGCAAAGGCGGCAAGGTTTACTCACAGTGAAGTTTCTCGTCCAAGTTTCCGCGCGACGTCACCGAGAGTGCCCTTATGAACTCTTCGAATTCTATCGTCCCGTCCTGAAAAACAATGCCTCGTGCAGCTTGCGTTCCCCCACACAGGGAACAAACAACCTCGGTTCGGTGTTTTAAATCACGGCACGCGTTTCGCGCCGATTGTATCCGCAAAGGAATTGCACGGATCGCGCGCAACGTAGAGAACGAAATCGTTCGGGAAGTAGTAGAGGATCGAAATTGAGGAGACATCGGGGAAATAAAATCGCTTGGATAACGAATCGCGAGCATGTTTTCGTCTCCGTTGATAGATATTCCAGTTCGGGAATCGGTTAAAGCGGTATCGCGAAAGAACGGGACTGTAGGGATCGTAGGAAATGGAGGTTTCGATTATCTTAAAGGCCAGCGATACGTCTTCGGCCCGACTCTCGATGTCCTATTCGCGAAGAATAAGCGAGGGTTGCGAAAAGGGATGTCTCGTTTGATATTTCGAGCCACGGATGGGAAAACGGGAATGAGAATGGGATTAAAAAAAACGTTGCGAGACTTACGCTGTTTTCGTCGAACACCCTGAAGACGAGCGATGCGAATTTCGATGGGTCGCCTTGTGGAAAGAACTGCTTGTAGATCTTTATGAAGCCCTGAAATCACGCAACAGGCACTCTTATCTTCAAACTTCCCCTTATCTTCGCGTGCCTATCGATTTTCGTTTAATTAACGTGCCAGCCGAAAGGAGGTCATACCTGTTCCGTCAGCAAGCCATCCGGGCAGTCTTTCAGGAATCCTTTGTGCCTAAACAAACAGTCGGCAGAGTTATCGAATCTATTCTTACTCGCGTTGTAACTCGCTTCCCTTCCAATTTCAATTTCATATTCTACCAACGAACGAACGAGCAAATTGATAAAACGTTACCGCGAATAACCGGATAGAGAGGACCAAGCGACGAATCGGAACGGAAGGAACGGAACTGCCGACAGTTGCGCGATTTCCTCCTCGAACCATCGGTCACGCGACCGCGTGGAAATTATCTTCCAACGCGATTAACAGATAATCCAACGGAAATCAAGAGTATTTCGCCGTTTAATTCGATCGGTCGCGGTGGTATAGCAAAGCACCGAAAGGATTGCACGCGAAACGCGATCCTTTCCCGTTATCCATTGCGCCTTCTCGTCGGACCGATCGAATCGAGATCGAATAGAGATCGAATCGAGATGTCGATCCGCTAAACACCGCTCGGACCATCCTTCCCGGCGACTCACCATTGTCGAATCTCCTTCTCGGTAACTGAAACAGAAACGAGGGGAAAACGGTTTTAATCGAGTGCCGGGCGTAACGAGAAGCAAAGGTTGGCGGAAAGTGATGGGCAAACAGAAGGGAAAAGCAGAAGGCGGTTCGGAGCGGCAGCAGCTAGTGCTCTCGTTCGAGATTGCTGGCAAAAAGGGGTCTGTGCAAAAGTTCTGGTGGATCGGTGTCATCGGTATCGGATAAGATACGACTAGTCGGCCGTTTGCTCGCGATCGCGAATCAGTCGATGCCGACGAGAGAATGAAACGCGGGTGTCTCGGTTAACTAATTATTCCCGTTTCGTCGAATCCAATCGGATCGAACGGAATGGAACGGAATGTATTGGAAGCGGGGAAGGAAAGGATATCCGGGACGATCGATGCGAGCGGTACTGGAGGAGGAAAAATAGGGGAAAAAAGGAAGAAATCGGATGGGAGGAAAATAAACGTGCGGTAAAAGAGGAGCAGGAATGGAACGCGCGTGGCCCGTTTCTTTAGTTTGTAGGCCGCCGAAAAAATAACCACGTTCCAGATTTACGGATGGTCGTTATCGGATGCGCGTTTACGGCTTTCCCCTCGGAAATTTATATCGCGTTAAAGGACGATCGATGACCCGGAAAAGGATGAAATTTCCTTCGCTGCTCGCGGGATTTCGCGAAACGGACTACGCGTGCGAAAAGATTCGCGCGAGATTTCCGCGGACGTGTAACAACGCGTCCTCCTCCATTCACCGGGCAGAACGAACCGATTTTTCGTTGGTTCGGAAATAAAAGGCGGGTGGGATTCCAAGGGGAGCCGAAAGTCCCCGATTTCTTCGATAACTATTTAAGTTTCCTTTTGACAAATCGCGCATACGTAATGTTTCCGGTAGGACGCTCCGGCCTACCTCACTTTTATAACCTTCGATAAATTTGCGCATGGTTTTCGAGCCAGCACGCAGTTACCGGGACAAGGCCACCGCGCGTTTTCCGACACTTTTCTTCTCCCGACCCCTCCATTCATCCTTCCAACCAGCCCCGACCCACAAATTTTAACTTTCTCCCTAATCTCTAATATCCGTTACAGTCCTCTGATCAACGGTTCCCGATCTAGTTTAACTTTGTAAAACCCTAATTTATCAAATTTATTACTCCTAACGAACGAATATCGTTTGTAACAAATTCTTCGCCGTGTAAACTTGTAACGAAACTGACAAAATTACTTGTGTCAA